>SNQJ01S0081557.1:0-23922 GCA_010110895.2 Picea sitchensis
TGGGTGTTTGAGTAATGTAGTTGTCTTCTATAGCTAAGGCTTCAGTTCCATGGAGTGTGAGGAGAGGAAATATGTCGGAAAAGGATAAAGTGCTCAAGACAGTTAAAGAGTCTAACTCTTGCTCTTTGAACTTCTATTTATTTTATGTGCAAGACAGGAAGCTTTCCATTCTTTATTGATAAAAAAATTACAATTGTTTATTCCAGAATCTTGAACAAATTGACTCCTAAAAAATTTGATTCGTTGAAAGATCAGTTGCTCAACTCTGGAATTACTACTATGGACATCTTGCAGGAATGGCTGATTTTATCAAGATATTTTTAATAGGTCACTCCTTTTGTTTTGTTTGTTGAGAACTTTGAACCCTAGTTTTATGGTTTTGCTGGGAGCATTTAGTTTTAATACACTTCTCTCCATCGCCATTGATCTCTAGTTTACAATGACCGCACGCTTAATGGTTTTTTTTTATATGTTTAGGGTGTGATTTCACTGGTATTTGATAAGGTAGTGATGGAACCAACGTTTTGATTTATGTATGCTGAGTTGTGTGTGCATAGTTTGGGACTCCCTGAATTTCCACCGGAGGAACCCGATGGAAAACTAATCGGGTTCTAGAACCAAAGCAAGCAGTTTCAATCTTACTCGCACCTGCAGCATATGGTCCAGTAGCATATACAAATAGAGTTCCATATTTCAAAAAAATATAACTATAACTAAAACAGAGTCATAAATATATCTAACATTTTTTTTTATACAAAACACAGCCATAAATATAACTAACAATTTATAAAATTGATAACTTAAACACCACCAAATTGTTACATAAACTTTTTTTTAGTAATTCTTACATAAACTTTATTCTTAAAATAATTCTTACATAACATACAACGAACAATTTATAACTCCAAATATACTTGTTGGATAAGTCTCCCTCAACAAAATTATTGTCCAAAAGAAATATAATAACAATGTAAAGTTGCGGATATACATATAATGAACAATTTATAGTTGCGGATACTCCCGCACAGAAATTATTGTATTGGAAGTGCAGATTGTTTTCCTGGTGAATTAAGTCAGAAATACAACGAACAATTTATAACTCTGGATATATTAGGTGGATAAGTCTTCTTCAACGAAATTATTGTCCAAAGGAAATATAATGAACAATTTATAGCTGTGGATATATTTGTTGGATAAGTCTTCGGCACAGAAATTATATTCCAAATGCAGATTGTCTTCCTGGTGAATTAAATTTTGCATAGCAATTAATAAATGAAAAAGGAAAAACTACAGTGAAGTTCAATCTAATCTAATGGACTCTTTACTCTAAATTTATAGCATATTTATTATTTCCTTCAAATATTAAAGGGGAGCGCATGCCTTGCATCTTGATTACACACTCATAGTTAATTTCTCAGTAGTTATAAATTATGTTTATACATACACCCGCCAACTCTTAGTAGATCAAATAATGGCACAAACGAAATGGCTATTTCACTTGTTGTGCATATAAACTTCACCCACCTTTAATGTTCATTAAGATTGATAAAGTTTAATGTAATTTTCACAAAAATATCTATTACCTCCGTGACATCTAACATGTATGCATATTTTACTAAGTTCTGAGTGGCTGTTGAGTAGAGATTTTGAAAGCTAGTGAGTGGGTCTAATGGTTAAGAACATGTGTTTCCTCTTAAGAGGTCACAAGTTCAAATCCAGAGGAGTAGGGTATGTATACCTTTGTAGACTTTACCAGTCAAATCATTGTAAATGCAATATCCTATAAAAACCAGATACAAGATGAGAAATTTCATATGTTTGTTCAGCTTATCCACCACTTTGCTAAAGCCCCTTACATATATGCCCTGGCATCCAATCATTTGCCTAAAATAGCCATTTGGTCTTACATATATGCCTTGGCATCCAATCATTTGCCTAAAATAGCCATTTGGTCTTACATATATGCCCTGGCATCCAATCATTTGCCTAAAATAGCCATTTGATCTTCTAGTGCTGCCACCTTTCTTTTTTTTTCTACATTTTCTTACTGTTATGAACATGTCTTGATCTATCTGTCCAATCTGTAAATGATGTTCGTCTACCTCAGTAAGTATTATTATTTTTTAATTTTTTTTGGGGTTGGATCGATTTCTTTCCTAAAGAAAATAATGGGGAAATTTTATATACTACACTAATAATGTACCTATTTGTATTGCAGAGTCTCATTGTAGCGGGTGGCCTCAAATTCTGGTAAGTAGAATACCCTCCAAATTCTGGTAAGTAGCATACCTTTTGAAGAAAAGCAGTTGAGGAGTTATGGATAGCTTCTCTGAAATCAAATGTAGTATGTTCGTTCAAATGGTTCTGTCTTTGCTCCAGCTCTATATGATGCAACTCCATATGATGGAGAGACTAACTATGATATTCTAAATCAAGCCGTGATTGCCTCAATTGCAGGAGTGTTGGAAACTGAAGCCGTATGCAATGTGTCAAAGAGGAGACACTCAGTGGGTTATAGGTCGGATAAAGGGTTTAATGGTATGTCAGGTGAGAGTGTATATAATGTGAAGTTTTGTCAGGGAGACACAGCTCTGATGGTGCGATCATGAGAGCATCTCCCCGGTGCAAAAAGAGAAACAAAAACACTAATAGAACAAAGGAGTTGTGCAAAATTAGGGTTTAGCTCAGAAATTAGGGTTTCATGGATACACAGACTGGTGGGGCGAATAAGAATTTCGTGCAGACTTCAAACTAGGACGCAGATGGATAGACTGGTGGGAGTAAGAAAACCATGAACGAATGGTTGATCGAATTGAGAGCGGGAGGCGAATGGCAGGCAGGCTAAACGATTTGAAGAGGTAATGTTCTAACATGCATTTTCTGCCTTTAGGGAATAGGGATTAATTCTATCCCTTTTACTTGATCACTCCTCTCCCCAATTTGTTTTACTCGATCACTCTAGCGATCCCTAATTTTGGAACTTCTTAACAGCAAGAAGAAACAGGCAGGTTTCCTGAGACTCTTAGATTGTTATTGAGTGCAGGAATTACTATTATGGAGCGGTGGGGCAAAAGGCAGAACATTGGTTTCGATGGGTTGAACAACCTAGAGAAGGAGGGGCAAGATATTGCCATTGCGTTCAAGAAGGCCGTGTGGTTCTGGATGCACGCGTTCAAGAAGGCCATGTGGTTCTGGATGCAGAACAACAATTGCCACTCTGCCATAACCTCCAGACAGGGCTTCGGGGCCACAATCAAAGCCATCAACAGCGCCACAATCAAAACCATCAACAATGAGGAATGCAACCGTACAATGAGGAATGCAACCGTGGAAACAGTGGCCAAGTGAGTGATAAATTGTGAAGCAAAGAGAAAATATAGAGAGAAGAGAATTTAACAGTATATTGAAATGTGTGAAGAAGTACAGAACTTAGAACCTAGATACAATGTAAGATGGTTGAGCTAAATATGCTCAAGCAAGACAAAAATAGAAAGTACAACTGTCCAGTACAGCTGGCAGTGTACGGTCAGACTGTTGAGGGTACAATATATTTAACACTCCCTCTTAGTCTCAACAGTTACAATCAGCAGCACTGACTATGCCTAAGTGTTGTCTCTGGAAGTCAAAAACTGACTTTCCTAGTGGCTTGGTGAAAATATCAGCAAGCTGATCTCGAGAACCACAAAATTGTAGTGCAATGTCACCATTATTGACTAACTCGCGTATGAAATGAAACCGAGTGTCAATATGTTTACTTTTCTTGTGTGTTGTCAAATCAACAAGATCCCATGTCTTGTTCTTCTCAATGGAGTCAATTTCTTGGTTCATGGCTTGAACCCAATGTGGCTCCTTAGCTGCTTCCTTAAAGGATGTAGGTTGACATGACATTAAAGCAAAAAGATTATGTTGCTCAANACGAGATGACGTCAGCTGGGCCCTGCAAATGGAGGATTCCTCCTATCGGGATTTCGAACTTCGGAGTTTTGAAGTGCTTGAGTTTCTTGTCCTCAAGAATCGCGAAACGTCGAATCCCGATATGTCGATGGCCCTTTCCTTGGAAGAACTTTTCTCAAGTCCCCGGATTTACGCCACGCGTCCGGGAGTGATGGATAGTCCTGATTCCTCCTCGGGATATCGCGACTTGCGATGCTCCGAATTGCTGTCAACTTGAAACTCCGAATGTCGATACGCTGACGGCGCCCTCGATGTCTGCCACGTGTCCAGGAGATATGGGCGGCTGAGATCTAATCGGGATTTCGCGTATCGCGATTTCGCGAGTTGCGATGTCAAATTTCTTTGACATCTTGAAACCCCGAATTCTGAAATGCCGACGGGCGCTGCGATGTTCGCCACGTGTCCAGGAGAGATGAACAACTGAGATCTGATCGTGATTTTGCGTATCACAATTTCACGAGTTGCGATGTCAAGTTTCTTTGACAAATTGAAACCTCGAATGCCGAAATGTCGACGGTGCGTTGATCCGCTGCCACCTGTCCTCTGAGATGGACGGCTTACAAGTCTTCTCGGGATTTCGCGATATCGCGTATCGGAGTTTTTGGAGAGCAGTTTCCTTTGCTCGTCCAACTCCTGATTCCCGATTTTGTGATGGAATAGGATCTCGCCACGTGTCTCTTGATGGACGGTCAAGATGACGTCGGGATTTCTCAAGTTAAAAGTTCTCCTGTGCGCTCCAAACGACTAACCGTCGTGCACTATCTCGCTGATCGAACGGCTGTCGGGCCTCTGCGCTAGATCTTACGGCTGAAATTCTTTCGCCTGTTCCGCGCTCTCCTCATCCCTTCTGGACTGGTTTTCCGCTCCGGATTCGTTCGCAGGACGAATCTTATGGCCTCAGTGGCTGTTCCTTTTCACCTGTGGAAGAAAGATTCGTGAATCTTTCAAAGATTTGAAAGAAATACACGAATTCTTCGTTATCTGCTACAATCTTTGACAGATTAGAGCGATTTCCCGTAAATCTTTAAAGGATTCGACCTTCTGCATGAATCTTTAACAATTTTGAGCGTTTTCTTCGAGTTCTTTAAGAGAACTACCGTTCTGCAGCTCTTCTTCATCAATCTTTGACGATTCTTGAAAAATTGTGCAGGTTTCTTTAAAGTTTTCTTCTTCTGCGTTCTCTTCGTCCAGGATCTTTCGAGCGTTGTACGCTCTGCTTCCTCCGCAAGCTTCTTACGGCGATCTTTTGAGAGTATTGCAGACAGCTCTCCAAGCCTTGTGAAAAGTCTGTGTCGTGTGCTCTCAAGATCCGTGAAGCTCTGTACTGTGAGGATCGTGTTTCTCTCCGGACTGTGTGAAGAGGCTTACAGCTGAAGCTCTGATACCATGATAAATTGTGAAGCAAAGAGAAAATACAGAGAGAAGAGAATTTAACAGTATATTGAAATGTATGAAGAAGTACAGAACTTAGAACCTAGATACAATGTAAGATGGTTGAGCTAAATATGCTCAAGCAAGACAAAAATAGAAAGTACAACTGTCCAGTACAGCTGGCAGTGTACGGTCAGACTGTTGAGGGTACAATATATTTAACAGTGAGGAGCAGATATTGTAGCTAGAAACTCTAATTTTTTTTCAATTTTCATTATCTTTGGGGATCAATGGATCATCTTTGAGGATCAATGGATCACTATTGTTATATCCCAGCCCAACCTCATGCCAAATATAATCAGCTAGGTGCAAATCTAAGGGGTGGTCAGGCAGTGAAGAGATGGAAAATTCGTGAGCCAAGTGCAAGCCATGAGGAGGTGGAAGGTTTTGGTGGCAGTGTTATAGAAAAATTAGTTTTTTTTAATTCATTTTTTAATGCTAACAATTCTAAAAAAATATTTACATACACCATGACAACCTCACATCAATAAACTCTCAACCAATAAAAAATTAAATTTTTAATTTTTAATAAATACTAAAATAATTTATTTAAAAATAAATAAAAATAAAAATAATAAAATAACTTAGGTGATCTTACAAATTAAGATACAAAACGTATCAATTATTATAACAAGTTACCTAGTCAACACGCCTTGACTGCAAAGGCGAAATACCTAATAATTTATAATAAATGTTTGATTTTATTTTATTTTATATAATATTTTATTAAGTGAATGATATTTGATATTGTTTCTTTATATTTTAAAAAATTTAAAGGTACATCTTATTATAATAATTTATAAGAAATATTTTTTTTAAATAATATTTTATTAAGTAAATAGATATTTGATTTTGTTTTCTATTTATGTAATAATAATAATCTATTTTTAAGGTTACAGCTAAGCATACATCAAATTGGTGTATGAGACTCCCTTGTTTGTGGGACAAGAGACTCCCTCCCTCCAACGATTTTGACTGTAAAGTTTACGAAGGTATAAATACCCTACCTTCCTTTGGATTTGAAGGTAGTCCATCTATGGAGGTACACATACCCTACCCTCCTTTGGATTTGAACTTAGTCCATCTACGGAGGTACACATACCCTACCCCCCTCTGGATTTGAACTTGAAGGTATACATACCCTACCCCCCTCTAGATTTGAACTTAGTCCCTACTGAGTCTACGGAGGTATACATACCCTACCCCCCTCTAGATTTGAACTTAGTCCATGTTGAGTCTATGGAGGTATACATACCCTACCCCCTCTAGATTTGAACTTAGTCCATGTTGAGTATACAGAGGTATACATACCCTACCCCCCTATGGATTTGAACTTAGTCCCTACTGAATAAAAACTCATAAACTAAAACTCGCAATGAGTTTTCATTAACCAACTATTACTTTGGTAATTGACTAAAAAAAATTACCTTTCAATATTTATCAATTATTATTTCTACAACTTTTCAATATTTTCATAGTTTTAAGCTTTTTTTTTACTATGCATACAGTTGTTTCGATAGCTTTTTGTTGTATCACTAGTCTAAAAACCTTTACTCGCAAAACTAAAGCAATAGAAATAGTCAAAATTGTCTTGCATTTAAGTTTTTTTAATGACAAAACTAAAGCAATAGAAATAGTCAAAATTGTCTTGCATTTAAGTTTTTTTAATGACAAAACTAAAGCAATAGAAATAGTCAAAGTTGTCATGAATTTAAGTATTTTGGGGGTTGTAATTTTCCCAGAATAGGGAGTGTCTTCATTAGTTAAGTTTTTTTAATGACAAAACTAAAGCAATAGAAATAGTCAAAATTGTCTTGCATTTAAGTTTTTTTAATGACAAAACTAAAGCAATAGAAATAGTCAAAGTTGTCATGAATTTAAGTATTTTGGGGGTTGTAATTTTCCCAGAATAGGGAGTGTCTTCATTAGTTTTTAGAATTTATTAATATAAAATAACTACAGTTCCATGTTCCCAATTTCCATGTTCCCAATTTCATAACATTAATAACTAAATCCAAAAAGATGATAAAACATTTACAGTATCATTTGTTAAAAATGATTTTAAGGGAGGGAGAGGGGGTGTTGTATGGCCCTAGAGGAAATAAAGAATTGGATTTCTATAGGAATCTAGGTACTACTACAAATAACAATGCAAAAGCCTATGCAATTTACCAGGGGGTGCAATTAGCACAGCAAAAGAAGATCATGATGAATATAGTGGGGGATTACAAAAATACCATATGTTATTTTGTCACTGGATCTGCTCCCAAGGATATGAAGTTAAAGCATCTTATTGAGAGGATTTGAATCTCTTTATCCAATATATATATATTTAGTTTTTCCACATCCTCAAAGAAAATAATAAAGAAGCAGATGAAATGGATAATAGAGCCATTGGTTTAGCCCAGGTTCCTTGGGAGTCTATGGGTAAGTGAGATATGTAACCCCTTCCTAAAAAATGAAAGGGGCTTGGAGCATGAGTGGATCCCTTTGGGTCCATGTAAGTAGAGCATGAATATTTACTCATGGAGGGCTCATGCAAGGGACGTCTTCCCATCATTTCAACATCTTGAAGGTTCTAATGTACATTATTGAATATAATTGGCTCGTGGTGAAATCTTGGTAGCCATTAACGTTGATAATGAGGATGGAGCAGACATGGAAATCCGCATGTGGTTGGTGTACTTGGCCTCATGGGAAATTAAAAGATGCAGTATGCTCAAAGCCTCCTCTCATTCCTAGTTTGATGGATATGTTGACGATTGGGAGAGAGGAAATGATGAAGAGATATGCCCATGAGATTGAAATGCATGCCATGATGGAGAATTTAGTTTACGAGGTTAGTTGGATTGTCTATCTGCAAGGTGATCTCATTGTCAATTACACCCACAATAATGACAAGGTAAGTAATACATGTATCCATTTGAATTGGCAAGGAAATAAGTTTATTCAAGTTGGGATTGCAGCTCCAATTCTCATATGGGTCAGTATAATCCTGGTAATTAGCAGAGGTGGTACTCGAGACTGCATATCCATTCACTTTCCCTGGAAAACATCGTCGTTCCTGGGTCGTAATATGGCATGAGGCAATACTGAAGGAGTTTTGGTAAGTCGTGTGGTGTTTAACCTCCAATTTGGTTCTTGTTTAAATTTCTTGGGCACGATGAATACAATGGAAGTTGCTAAGGAAGGATCAACATAAGGAGAGGAAGTTGTGGAGGAGAAATTCATAACAATCTGGAAACTAACTATCAAGGTAATTGCACTCAGTTCAACTATTACCTTTGCATTGGAAATAGTGGCTCAACACAAGGTGTTAGTGGGACAACTATAGGACGAGGTGGACTTCTTGAGAAAGCAAGGGGAATCTCAGTAGTGACAACAGGAATAGAGGAAGGCATCATCAAAGAATTCTACTCAGTCTATGGACATGGGCTTCTCTCTCAGGCAGGAGGCGAAGAGGCTGAGGACATTGTCATACTTGAATGTAGCAATGACACCTCTAGATGAAGAAGTACTGAAAAAAGAAAAGGTCTAGAATGCCCAACTTTCAATAATAGATATGTATTTTTTTTTTGTATGTATACTTGGTATTTTTATACCGTTTATATTCAATGTGTTGAATTTTAAGATGCTTAAGCTCATGCACGTAGTTTTATTTCTGTTTATCATTTAACTGAACCATAACCATTTTCAGCAACAAAATAATAACTATAGTAAACCAAGATCACAAGAAGAATAACCATGCACAAGAACACGAGAAGTATCCTGGGAAAACCCTTCTCAACCAAGGGAAAAACCCAACAATCCTTTGCTATACTACCAAGAGAAGATCCACCATCCACCACCAAACCTAGCACACAAAAGGGTGTTGCTATGACTGAGAAAGCTAGCTCCTAGAGAAGTGTGAATTGCAATTCTCATCATTTTAGACCACAACTTTTGAAATTGTGAGATGACAAGTGAGTGTGATCCACAATGGGGATCCACTCTTATTTATACAAACTTATCACATCAAATGATGTGTCTATTGGCACAATAGAGCCGACCTATACAACTTAATAATATAATTAATAATTACACAATATTAATTATCTTTCACATGGTGGGGGCGACTTGTACCCTTTACAACATAAATTAGGGTTTTACCAAAGTCTTACTCTTTGAAAATATAGCAAGGGATCTCACACACCCTCTAATGCTTGGCCACTAGGGACACGTCCACCTGTGCTCAGCCACAGGGACGTCACTCTCAACAGATCACTCATCTGAGTCCACAGGAGTACCATCAAGAGATCCATCTCAAGCCGACTCAACTAAGTCCATAGGAGTACCAAGAAGGACACCATCACAAGCCGACTCAACTCAGTCTAGAGAAGTACAAGGAAGGAGACCATCTTAATTCATCTCAAGTCATTCCATAGGAGTAGACAAGAGACTACCACACTTCATAACAACTCAATCCAGAGTATGATGCACACCCATCACATGGGCACACATTGTCTCAACTCAGTCTAGAGGAGAATGACGCACCCATCACATGGGCCCTCTCATAGATCGACTCAACTCAGTCCAGAGGAGAATGACCTAGAGAATGTCAGAAAACGTTGCAATCATCAGCACTCCCTCTCAACTAGGGAGGCATTCTCCACTAGGCCAAGTCTCTCACGGAAGTACTCAAACTTCGTCCTAGCAAGTGGTTTGGTGAAGACATCTGCAACCTACTCATGTCTAGAAAGGTATTACATGTGTATTGCTTTCCTCTACACCATATATCTAATATAATGGTATTTGATCTCAATGTGTTTTGATTTATCGTGAAACACAGGATTCTCTGAGAACTTCACATAGATCTGGTTATCTCAATGGATAACGGTGGAATCCATCTCATGACCAAATAAGTCTGCAAGGAGCTTGTGAAGCCACACTGCTCCACGGACTGCCACACATAACTCTATGTACTATGTTTTTGTGGTACTCAAATACACAAAGATCTTGTTTCTTGTTGCACCAGGAAACCATGGCAGATCCCAAAGTAAAACAACAACTAGATGTGCTCTTTCGGTCCACTGCACTCCCTGCCTAGTCTGCATCGGAATATCCTTGCAATCTCATGTCTACATCGGAGGAATATCACATTCCATAACCAATTGTGCCTCGTAGATATATCAACACATGCTTCGTTGTTATCCAGTGTGTTTGTCTCGGCTGACTCATGAATTGGTTGAGTACATTCATTGCATAGCATATATCAGGTCATGTGTTAACCAAATACATCAATGATCCAATCAGTTGTCGGTAAGGATGTGGATCAATCTTTCCTGAATCAGTAGAAGCCTCGTTCATTTTCTTCATATCCATCACCATCGGAGTAGGCATGGATTTGCAGTCCATCATCCTGAATCTCTTCAATATCTCGACTATGTATTTTCCCATGACAAGGAGAATCTCATTAGTCCTCATGCCACACTTCTAGTCCAAGAAGTAGTGCATGATACCAAAGTCCTTCATCAGAATTCAGAAGCCAATGCATGCTTGCATTCATCAATAACGTTTTCTGAATTGGTGAGGAATAATTCATCGCATATAGGACCGAAATCAGGCACTCGTCACCAAAAGTGTTGTAGTATAGGTTTGGATCAGTAAAACTCTTATTGAAGCCCAAACTCATCAAGAATCCATCAATATTCGTGTACCAAGTACGAGGTGCCTGCTTTAGTCCATACAGGGCTTTCTTCAACCTCACACATGAGACTTCTTCTCATGTATCATGAATCCATATGGATGCTCGATCTAAACTTATTCCTCAATCTCACCATTGAAAAAGGTTGTCTTTACATCCATCTAATGTAGGCTCCAACCCATGGATGCATCTAGGGAAATAATCATACAAATGGAAGTGTATCTGGCTACAGGAGAAAATATCTCCCCATAAACTATTCCTCCACCTGAGAGAATCATCTGGCCACAAATCTCTCTTTTTACTTCTCGACACTTCCATCAGCTACATGTTTGATCTTGTAGATCCACTTGCAAGTCACCACAGACTTCCCTTCTGGTCTTGGAACAATATCCCACAAATCATTCTTCATGAGGGATTGATACTTTTTTGTCATGGCATCTTGCCAAACCTGCTGATGTGTTGATTCTCCATGACAAGAAGGCTCAGTATCAATGATGTGGCTCATGGATAAAACATAGCTCGAAAATATTTATGGTCTCTTTCTCTCTCGGAATGTACCTTGAGAAGTTGCATGTCTCTCTGCCTCCTGCAGAGTCTTTCAAGCTCAGGCAGGCCTTTTATGGCCTATTGCAATGTCTCTGGGAACATCAACTGGAGCTATGGGATCAACTGGATCATTTGGATCAATGATCATCTCCCTCCGAAATGTTGAAGGGGAAGAAAGTATTGCCTCTCCCTTCTCAAATAGTTTGACTCTCTCCGAGTCAAGTGACTCCCTCTGAAGTTTGAAGGATATGCATCTTCCTTTTCTGGTGTTTCTAACCTAGAGACATCACATGTCTTCTCAAGTCCTCTGTTGTATCTACAATACTTTGGTGGCCTCACGTACTAGGATAATAACCAAGATGACCTCTCGTATGGATAACAATCACAATGGCCTTTTGTACCAGGATAATAACCAACCAACACAAATGGGCTCATGTACCAGGGATAATAGCCCTTCAATAATGAAAAAAGAAATATGGCCTCTTGTAGGGATAACAACCAACATGGCCTCTTGTAATAGAATAATAACCAATATAGCCTCTCAAAGGGATAACAACCAAAATGGCCTCTTGTACTAGAATAATAACCAAGATGGCCTCCCAAAGGGATAATGACCAATCAAACAAAAAAATTGTACTCTCGCACCAGGGATAATGGTCCAAGTCATGAGGGATCCCACACCAGGGATAATACCCTTCTTTATCAAAAGCAAGCCACTACAAATTAATGATAAAATCAATTAAGGAAAGTAGTACAAGACTGACCTTAGTCTGCAATCATGCTCATTCTTGCTTTCGGTATTCCCGAGAAGACTGAGGTAGAGAAGAACTCCTCGTTGTTCTTGCATGCATTCCTTGACTTATTTTGAGGTGGCTAATGTTGCTTCCCTTGCACATCACTAGCTACAAGCTTAGTCTCATAGTGACAAGGGGTTGAACCCTTTCACATCACTAGCTTCAAGTCTAGTCTCCTAGTGACAAGGGTTGCAAGTCTAGTCTCCTTACTAGAGCTTTAATACAGTCCATGCTCAAAATTCACCCCAAGGATCAATCTTGAAACAAATTTCCAAAATTTTCTTCAATCTTAGATATACTTCCTATAGAAGATCTGAACTTTTATCACAGCTCCAAATATGTCTTAGTTTAACTTTAAGACAAGTCTGAACTACACTTGAATACCCTTAGAACTTGTGTTGGAAACAGTTTCAAATTTTCTTGGCAGGCCTACAATTTTGGCACCTTTCTCCCTCTAAAAATCGGCCTCAAACCTTTGCAATTCAACCTCCATTTTAGCCACAGATATGGTGTAATGTCCCCCACCTCTTGATGAAGAGGTTTGGAGAGACTTAGTAGTCTAGTCATCCCCACTAGACTATGGTCTCATGCAACATGGGGAAAAGTCAGCTAACTCAAGGTTATAATTTGAAGTTGACTTGAAAAGGTAAAAAGTAACTCACTGGAAGATTAGAACACTTGAGGTTGAGTTAGAAGATTATTGGGCTCTTGAGCACACGATTTTGAGGGTTTTGAGAATACAAACCCTAGAGAACAACTCGGTGGTGAAAGATTCCACCCATCTTGTTCCAAGTTTGTTCTCGGGGATGCAATACTCCTCCCATGCCATTCTACAACATTCATAGGTACCATCATTCATCCAAGAGAGCAGCAGATCATACCCTTGAGGGTTTCCAGCAAGGGGGTGCATCATTCTTTGGAGAGAAGTTTGATCCATGAGTTTGACAAGGCTCTTGGACATTCTAGCACCTGGGTTCTTCTTGCAGATCCTCAACCATCATATCTAGTGCATTTTGAGAGGGTTACTCTTGCAGATTGGTTTCCTAGAGCATTGGCACATTTTGGAGAGAAGGATGGCGCTATTGTGATTTAGATCTACTCAGTTTGGAGGGGTTATACTTCAGATCTGACCTGGAGACTTCACCTAGTGACTTGCAGTGTCTCGATCTATATTTCTAGGGAGTTTCAAGGCATTTGGAGGCCTCTTTCATCAGGGCCAAAATATTGAGTTTGACAATATTCAGGAGGGTGCAGTCTTGATTGAGAATTCAACAGTTTGGAGGGGTAGATCTTGGCATCTGGGATTGAGACTTCAGGGAGGGCTTCTACCTGCCCTGATCTATCATTCTGTGGAGTTTGATGCTATTTGGAGACTTTCTTCAATTGTGTCGAAACTTTGGGTCTTCTCAGCTTCTTAGGAGGACGTGCCATTAGCTAGAAGGGTTTGGACTTCACCCTGGTTCTTTTATCTTGATCTTCATTTTGTATTCAGCCTTCAAAGGCTTGCATCTTCTTGTCAGGAGAATTTTGTAGGAGCTCATATCTTATCTTCTGAAGTTATCTGATGTTATTCCATATCTGCATCCTCTTTGTATCAGGTTCTTGTTTATCATATTAATAAAGGTCAGATATATGTTGTTCGGTTCCATATCTTTTGTACTAGTCATATATTGTAATTCCATTGATTACATATTCATATCTATGTTTGATAATTGAATATAAACCCTAAGGCTGAACTTAATAAGACAACCTGCAAACAAACACTCAAACACAAGATAATCGATGGTCAGTTAGTGTTCCAAGAGAAAAAATTGGCTTGGGAACATTACAGTGGTATCAGAGCTCTGATCCTCCCATCCTGTGAGGATTAGCGCATGCAGAATTTCAGTGGAACTTATATGGGCAGAAGAAGGAAACAGACAGGTGAGGCATAGGCTGATATAGAGGGTTCAGGTGAGGACAGTGAGCCACAGATCTTAGAAACCTTGACACAGGAACTACGTAAGTCCATACTCCAGACAGAGAGTACATCGGTCACACACTTACAGGAAAACCAGGAGGCATTAAGCAGAACTTAGGGTGAGTTGAGGGAGACCTTAGAGAAGGTAAGTTCCAACCAATATAATATCTCACAGGTACTGTTACATTTGACTCATGGAGGAAAGGGACATGAAACATATACCAACAGAGAGGTTAGTGGATCTCATGGAGGGTATAGACATCAACAGGAGCACATTCCCCACTATCACACTGAGGGACATAGTCATGGAGCAGGTGCACCATAGGGACAGACACACAGCAGGACCACCCATAGGCCCTATCTTTCTTCGTTCTTGGATGAGCAGCCACAACCAAGCTACCAAGACGAATTTGATGACAACTTTGAGCAATATGTCAGGGAATATAACTCACTAAGCATACCAGTCCAAAGACAAATCACCTTGGATCATTATTGTGGACTTAAATTCATAAGGAAAACTCAGATGTCGTACCACAGGAACAACTATGAGTTAGAGCGCAAGGCTGGGAAGATGGAGATCCCCTACTTTGATGGTTCGGCCAAGATGACTGCACAGGTGTGGGTACAAAAATGAGACACTTACCTGTAGCTTAACCATACGAGAGAGATGGATGCCATCAAGTTTTCCACCATTTACTTGGAGGAAAAAGCTCGTGACTGGTGGTACCATGGGTTAACTACACTTGGACACAATCAGATAGTGGCATACATAGAGTTTACACAGAGGCTCATTGAGAGATTTGACCAGGGGGATCCAGAAATCCATTTCAGGGAACTCACACAACTCAGACAGACAGGATCACCGGAGGTATATATTGAGGAGTTTCAGAGGCTAGCGATCATGGTACAAGACGTGTCATAGTCTAGACTCATGACACTTTTCATAGAGGTTTTGATGGAACCCTTAAAGGGTTGGGTTAAGGCTTTCAAGCCTACCAACTTGCAGGATGTTATATGGAGGATGAGAGATCTAGATCCAACAGCAAAATCTAAGTTTATGCCTAGACCACCTCTAAACACTAGAGGAAGAGACCAAATACCTCCAATGAACCCAGGAGGAAGATACCCAAGGGGGTTTGACAGCGGAAGAGGTAGGATGGATGAGAACACTAGAAGAGAACTGAGAAGGAAGCATCTATGCTATACATGCAAAGAGCCATGGGACCCATCCCACAAGTGTATGGGCCGTGGAAAGGCTCATTACATTAAGGTGACATCTAATAATGAGGAGGATGAGGATTTCGGCCACATCCAGAACATAGAAGCTGACACCACCGAAAATGCAGAAGAGGAGGCTACAGGTCACGACAGTGTAACAGAGGAGAAGGATACATTGGCATCTATCAGTGGGGTACCCAAGTACAACACCTTGAGGATGAGAGGGGTATTGCAGGGGCAAAGGGTTCAAGTTCTCATTAATGGGGGTGCTTCTCACAACTTCATTGACTCAGCACTGCTATAGAGGAGGCACATACCCACAATTGAATTTGAAGGATTCAAGGTGGAGGTAGTAGAAGGAAGCACCATGCCTTGTAACAAGTATATTCCAGGGATGAAGCTTACACTGGGTAGGCATGACTTAGCACAGGACTTCTATGTGATGGACCTCCCTGATACAAACATCATCCTTGGATTTCATTGGCTTAGTACATTAGGACCTATCACTACCAACTACAAGACTATGGAGATGTATTTCGCAGAGGAGAGTGGGAGAGAGGTAGCTCTCAAGGGAATGTCTGGAAACACAGCCAGAGTAGTTACAACAAAGCATATGGAGGCCATTTTTAGAAGAGAGGAGATTGTGTATGTTGCTGAGTGTAAAATTTTGGCACGTGTGGACAAGAAATGAAAGGTTCACTATGCACCAGAGATTCAGAGGATCATTGACAAACATAGCAAGGTGTTTGGACCCATTCCACCTAGAGTTCCGCCAGATAGGGGGTTTGATCATATCATAGAGCTGGAAGAGGGAGCAAAACCAATCATCACCACTCCCTACATACACCCAAAGAAGTACAAAGACGAGATAGATAAGGCCAACAAAGAATTGTTAGACATGGGTCACATTAGACCAAGTTCCATTCCTTTTGCATCTTCAGTGATACTGGTCAAGAAGAAGGATGGAACCATGCGCATGTGCATTGATTTCAGGGCATTAAACAAGAAGACTATTAAAAATAGGTATCCCATTCCGAGGATTGAAGAGCTATTCGACAAGCTCCATGGGGTTTTTTACTTCACCAAGATTGACTTGCACTCTGGTTATCATCAGATCAAAATGAGGGAGAAGGACATCCCCAAAATTGTCTTTAGGTGTCACTACGACCACTATGAATTACTATTGATGCCAATTGGATTGACCAATGTGCCAGCCACATTTCAGTCAGGCATGAATCATGTCTTCAACAAGTAGTTGAGGAATCACCTTCTTGTGTTTTTTGATGACTTGTTGATCTATAGCAAGACTTGGGGGGAGCATCTTCAACATATGGAACAGATTTTAACTATCATGGAGGACAAATCCTTGTATGCCAAGGAGTCCAAATGTGAATTTAGAATGACAAAAGTACTCTACTTAGGGCACATCATTGGATTAAAGGAGGTACAGGTACACCAAGAGAAGATCCAAGCGATACTTGACTGGCCCACACCTAAGACTCTTACAGAGTTGAGGGGGTTTCACGGCATTTGTAGTTATTACAGGAGGTTCATCAAGGGGTTCTCACAACTTTGTGCACCCTTGACCGATTTGACCAAGAAAGGGGCTTTCAGATGGAGTGAGGAGGCACAGTCTACATTCGACAAGATCAAAAAGGTAATGAGCACATCCCCAGTTTTAGCCTTACCAGATTTTGGCCAACCCTTCATATTGGAGTTTGATGCCTCCAGAGAGGGCATTGGGGTCGTACTTATGCAAAATAGGCACCCCCTTGCCTATGAGAGCTGAAATTTGAGAGGCCCTGAGCTCCTTTACACTATCTACAATAAAGAAATGTTGGCCATCATGCATGCCTTGGCCAAATTCAGGCAATACTTGGTGGGAGAAATATTTGTAGTGAGATGAGATCACAACAGCCTTAAGTACTTCTTGGAACAGAAGGACTTGAATGAGAGGCAGCAGAAGTGGGTTAACAAGATACAGGCCTATGATTTTGACATTGAATTTGTCAAGGGGAAGAATAACGTAGTTGCATATGCATTATCTAGAAAGCCATCAGTTTATGCTATGACCAATATCTTAGTTGACTGGAAGGCCCACCTCTTGGTGGAATACTCCAAAAACCAATTCTCTTGTCTATTGATGGATGGGCAGATACAATACGACAACTTATGATTTATAGATCACATCATCTACTACAAGGGCCAAATTTTCTTGGTTCCCGAGTCAGCCTTTAAGGCCAAGATACTACAGGCATGTCATGATTCACTGGTGGCAGGGCACCAATGCATTGTCAAAACATGCAAGCAGGTACATGAAATGTTTTCATGGAGGGGCCTCAAAGAAGATGTAGTACAAAACATCAAAGAGTGCACTACTTGCCAAGAAAACAAGGATGAGCGTACCCATCCAGCAGGACTGTTACAACCTTTACCCATTCCAGAGCACAAATGGGAAAGCATCTCCATGGACTTCATCATAGGATTGTCAAGGGCATAAGGGAAAGATTGTATTTTCATGGTGGTGGATAGGTTAACTGAGTTTTCACACTTCTTCTCCATTGCCATAGACTTCAGTGCAACACAGGTTACAGATTTGTTCTTCAAGGAGATCTTCAGGCTACACGGGTTTCCCAAGACCATTGTTAGTGACAGGGATAGCCGATTTATGAGCAGCTTTTGGAAGGATTTATTCAATTTGGTTGGTATGTCTTTGACCCCTAGCACCAGCTACCATCCTCAGACTGATGGGAAAAACGAAATAGTCAACAAGTGGGTAGAAGGCTACCTCAGAAACTATGTAGCAGAACAACAGAAGGCATGGGTTAGGTGGCTACACCTGGGGGAATACTGTTACAACACTACTCATCACATGTCCATTGGTATGACTCCATTCATGGACCTGTACAGCTATGAACCTCTCTCCTTTGTAGAGATTGATTTCAGTGATAGTAGAGCTCCTATGGTACATGATTGGGTGCAGCAGAGTCAAGACATACTCAGAAAATTAAAAGATCATCTGCAAAGGGCACCGAATCAGAAAAAGGTCCAAGCAGACAAACACAGGGTGGAGCGTACATTTGAGGTTGGTGACTTGGTCTACTTAAGGCTCCAACCATACCGGAAAGCTTCTATCAAAAGAAGCGGAGCAGAAAATATCCAACCTCGATTTTTTGGACCCTACAGGATCAGCAGGAAGGTAGGGGGCATAGCTTATGAACTTGAGCTTCCACAGGGAAACAAGATACACAATGTAATCCATGTGTCATGCTTGAAGAGGGCCATTGGCCAACACATCACCCCACTTGAGGTACTGCCACCCTTATATGAAGAGGGGCAATTGGTAGTAATGCCGGAGGAAATACTAGAGGTTCATGAGAAGAAACTCTGGAGGAGGAGCATCAAAGAATACTTAGTCAAATGGAAGGACTTGTCGATTGAGGATGCTACGTGCGACAGTGAACATGTCATACAGGATACATGTTCATAATTTCTTGTGGACAAGCAATTTCTAGCATGGGAGATTGTAATGTTTGTTGGATAATGTTGTCATTGATGTCAATGGTTTGATTGATTGATGTCAAGTGATTGATTGATGCCAAAGGATTGATTGATTGATGAATGATGTCAAATGTAATCTGTATTGTCCTTGATGATATTAGATAAATGTCAAGTATATGATGCATATGATGTCATGCATAGATCAAGATGGATCAATGAGTTGTCATTGATACATGATGCAAAGATGAAGATGGTTCAATGTGGTTTCTTTGATATATGATGCATAGTTAGATTGATCATTATAGTCTTATCATGGTTGATAAGTTGCACAAATGGATGAACTCCAAAGTGGTCCCCTTATGGTGAAATCCCTCACGGGAAGATGCTTTATGGTTGAGTTATCCTAGAAGAATGGTTGGAGGACCCATGTTTGCGTGTGGAATAATAAGATTAAGATCAGTGAATTTGTCAGTGAAACTATCMTAGATGGATAGTGCTTGTCATTCCATTTCTGGTGGTATGTGGAACGTCACATAACTCCTTACGATTAGAGATTTATGGCCATGAGAATTTGGAGAACCCARGTTTGGGTAGTGGACCCAAGTTTGTTTGATGGATAATGGTATGAGTTTTGATATATTTGCGGGTAAGACTATTCTATATGGATAGTACATTTCATGCCATTTCTGGTGGTACATGGAACGTCACATAACTCCTCACAGTTTGAGAGTTATGGCCTTATGAAGTTGGATGACCCTCATATGTTGGTTTGAAGCCCCAAAAGGTCAAAGAAATCAAAGAGCTTGCAAAGAAGAAATTATTATTTAAATGATAAAGTAAAGTGACAAAGTCAAGAAGGATTATTTAAATAATAAGGTGAAGTGACAAAATCAAAAAAAAATATTTAAATGATAAAGTGAGGTGACAAAGTCAGGAATATTTAAATGATAAAGTAATGGAGAACTTTCTAATTATGGAAAGTGGTTAACCCTAAAAATGAGGAAAATAAGTTAAGTGACCTAGAAGATGTTTTTAAGGAAGCTACTTGGAAAGTATAAATAAGAGGCAAGGCTCTCTCATTTTACATCACACTTGAGAATATTGAATATATATAGGTGACTGAGGTAACCAAAGGATATCTAAGCCGAATTTTAGAGGGAAGGTGAAGAAAAGAGGGTCGGAATTCAAGGAAGGATAAATTCTTTTAATGATGTTTTCTAAGGTATGTTATTTACAGGTCATCTCACCATTTTCGCAATAATTTTTTTTCTATAATGATTCAGACTGTGAGATTGATATGAAATTGAGGAAACATATCCAAGTATCTATGGTAAAAAATTCAGCTTGTGGGTCATTGTAATTTTGGAGATACACTCTGTGGAAAATAGGGTTTGTGGCTAGTCCAGAAACTAGTCTAAAACAGGTGTTTCGAGTAAAAATGTCAGAACTTCTTCATAACATATCCAAATTCAGTAAGACCAATTTTTTTGGTTATAGTACAGTCTATAGTATTATGTCTAACAGTTTCAGATCAATTCAACAAATATTCCATGCGGGGCACGCTCTACAAGGTCTCTCTCTAGAATAATCCAAAATTCAGCAAGGTATGTCATTTTTGTTATAACTCATTTTCTGAGAGGTTCCAAGTATTGAAACCTGGAGGAATTGCATAAAACAGACTGGAGAACATTGTATATCAGTTTTAGATATTTATTCATTACAGGTACATAGTTATGATTATTTCAAGTTAGGGTTGTTGACTAATCCAAAATTACTCATGGTTGAGACAAGCAGTTGATGAGTTGACACATACATGAGGTGTATAGTTGATGATGTTGGTACATATTGATGGATCATTGTTGATGTGTCGTGGACACATGATTGGTATATACTTGGTACATGGTTGGATGCACGTGTTTATGGTACAGGTTGATTACAGGTTGTTTGGTACAGGTTGGTGCGTGGTTGATACACTTGTTTATGGTACAAACTGATATTTGTTGAGGATTGTTACCTCATCTCAGTTGGTGTTGAGGGTGTAATCTGATTCTTGCATTATAGAGATGGTGCTCTTGTAGAGTTGTACTCTATTCAGTTGTTGCTGAAAAACCCCAAGGATTGTAGTTTGTAATAAAAAGAAAATTGTACATACATATTGTGTTCTTTGTGTTCCTTGTGGTGATGACTTGTTGATGATATATTGTTGATATATGTTGTTGATATGTGCTCACATATAACTGGTTATAAATGAAATCAATGATTAATGAGTTAATGGTGATTTTTAACTAAGGATTTTTGTGTAAGAGGGAAGTTTTGGGGAAAAGAGCCCTACATTGATCACCCCCCCGCCCCCCTCTCAGTGTATTCGGTGTGTCCAACAATTGGTATCAGAGTGGGCCTTCACTATAAGCCTTAAAAATCTTGGAGGAGATCGATGGACACACAAATGGATGATGAAGTGCCAATCCTTGATGAGGAAAACTATTCTACTTGGAGAGTAAAGATGAAACTACATTTGAAGGAAATGGGAGTAGGTATTTGGAAGGCAGTCATTGGTGGATCAGTTTCCATGAAGAACAAGTCAAAGTTTGCAGCTCAAAGGGAAGGAAAGAAGAATGATGCATTGGCTCTCAAGACCATTCTTAGTGGTCTCTCAAGCCCTATCAAAGAGAGCATGGGACAATGCACTTCCGCCAAGGATCTATGGCTAAAGCTAGAGAAGGCATTTCAAAGCAAGAAAGAAGATATTGAAGACCAATCCATCAAGATCATCAAATGTAAAGAATCTCCAAAAATTCTTGATTGCAATAGTTCTAAATGTAAGCTTGAAAACATTTCAAATGAAGACAAAGAACCAAGTGATGATAGCACAAATGAAAATCTTGAGGACATTTCAAATGAAGGCAAAGAATCATGTGATGATGTTGGCAAAAAGGAAGATCTTGAAGACATTTCAAATGAAGGTAAAGAATTATCAAAAACCCTTGATTGCAATATTTCAAAAGATGATGATGTTGAATTTTTCTCTACAAGTGAAGAAGAAAATCTAAAGATAGTTTATGTAGAGTTTGATGGTAGTTATCCCATGGAGAGAATAGAAGAAAATCTATTAGAACTTCAAAAGAAGGTTGAAGATGGTTTATATGAATATAACAATGACCATTATTATATATACTATAGCTATCTTTCAGATAACACTAAAAAGTTTCTTAAGAAGAGTCAAAGGCACATCTTGAAGTTAAGGGAAATTCTCAAGGAACAAGAAGAGAGTAATAAGACTCAATTAGAAGAAAAGGAAGAAGAGATCACAAGACTAAAGAATGAAAAGGATGATAAGAAGGTAGATGATGATATTAGAAAAAGTCTTGAAACTATTGTCCATCTCAAAACCCAAATTGAAGAAGCCAAAAGGATAGAGGAACTATTGAAGAATCAAATAAATGAAAAGGAAGAATCATGTCATAAGCTAGAAGTTGAACTTGTTGATCTTAGAAATAAAGTAGAGAAGTCAAATAAATTCTTGAATAGCTCACAAATCTCGAATGAGATCTTGGAAAGCCAAAGATCACCAAATGATAAATCAAGTATTGGATACAAGAAAGAAGCTACACATGCTGAAGCAAGCACCTCAAAGAAGCATGAGGTAAGTCCATCAAAGGATGAAAACAATGTTGCAAATCAACCATCTACACAAGGAAAAGAAAATTTCAAAAGAACAGAGCAAGGAAGACATCAAGAAGCTATCTTTGGGACACCAAAGCAAAGGTATGAAACTATGTTTCATGGGCATTGTTATTCATGTAGTGAATATGGTCACAAATTTTTTGAATGTAGATCTTATGAAAGGAGATATAATGGAAGATTTTATAACACCATAACGTGTTGGAGATGTGATCAAGTGAGACACATTGTTGTTCACATTAGTGGATTTGGCCACAAATCTCAGGATTGTTGGAACACAAGAAAAAATTCCATGATGAGAACTTCACATAGCATGACTATAAGAAGGAATGAAGTAAGGAAGGGAGACATCTTTGAAAATATGGATGCTCAGAGCTCAAGTTCTGAAAAGCAGGGACACCTTTAGAAGTGGGTGAAGAAGACTGAGCAGCCATAACAGAATGGAATCCTTACGGAAATCTCTAGTAAGTCATCTACTGAAGCATACGTGGGTGACAGTGGTATCAGTCACGTACATATGCAAGTTGAGCTTGAATAGGTCGCGTACATACGCGAGCTATTGTGCAGTATACCGCATATATGTGGTAAATCCTTGGGAAAAAGGAAATGCAGTTGGGTTGCAGCTTGATGTCATGGTATAACTCTGTGTTGCAGGGTCTGACATGGTTTGTTGTAGGTTCTGACATTGTTTGTTGCAGGTTTTCATGATCCTATATTGATTTATGCGAAGTGATGATAAAAATTAATGAAAGGCCATCTTGGATGCATGGCACTAACCCATGAGTGTGGATTGAGACATTTTTTGTTAAAGAACAATGATGGTTATTGCAGTGAAGTTATGGCACCTTGGTTATATGATGATGATGCTAGTTAGAGATGTCATTGATATATTGAAGCATACTATTAGTACATAGGTAGAGACACCCACTAGAAGTTTTGATTGGCACATATTCTATGGTGGACTTGGCATACATGTATGAGGACTCATCTTCTTGTGGTATTGGTGCATGGTTGGCATACTTGCTTGGTACAAGTAGTGATACATGTTGATGTACATGTTTGGCATATGTTTGGATGATGAGTACTTGGCTAAAAGTACATCATTGGTATTACTTGATTAGCATATATTTTGGTAC
This sequence comes from Picea sitchensis, assembly GCA_010110895.2. NCBI lineage: Eukaryota > Viridiplantae > Streptophyta > Pinopsida > Pinales > Pinaceae > Picea > Picea sitchensis. Next base: position 23,905 of record SNQJ01S0081557.1, read on the forward strand.
ATGAGGCATTTGATGATT
>SNQJ01S0081558.1:0-11361 GCA_010110895.2 Picea sitchensis
AGGAGATCAGGTGTTTCTGAGACTGCAACCATATAAGCAAACTTCCCTCAAGGCCGAGCAGTGTCAGAATCTAGCACCCAAATTTTATGGCCCTTACACAGTTCTCAAGCGTGTGGGACAAGTCGCATATCAATTAGCTCTGCCCAATCAGTCGAAGATACATCCTGTTTTTCATGTTTCATTCTTGAAGAAGGTGATTGGAACGAGGTGCCAAATTCAAACCAACCTTCTCGAATTAGCTGAAGAAGGATCCATTTGGCTACAACTAGAAGCAATTTTGGACCAACGGGAGCATCGCCTGCGTCAGAGAACCATCAAGGAAGTGCTAGTATAGTGGAAATATATGACTCTAGCAGATGCCACTTGGGAACCAGCTACCATTCTGCAGCAGTTTCCACATCTCAAGCCTTGAGGACAAGGCTGTTTTTGAGGGGGCGGACATGTTAAGGTCCTAACCCGCACATAGGTAGATCAATGTATTCAGATGTAATAAAGGTCAATATTAATAAGGCCTTTCAATAAAATATAATAAGGTGGATGTAAGAAGACCTAATAGAAGCTTCTGCTTCTAGAAGGATCTTCCTCTAGATGCTTCTCTTAATAGACACATTTAGTATAAATAAGGGTTGAGGGTATGAAAACCCTAGCTTGGAGATTATTGTAATAGAGCGCTACTCGACTGGAGGTTGCCCCCTCGAAGAGGCCTGTGAACATTGCTATCTAAATCAAAGTGCTATTTCTGTTGCTATTTCGTATATTATTTATGTGTATTGTGAAGATTATGTTGGATATTTTACTGTTATTCTATCATTTCTAGCATTTCATTTCTGTTCAACATATTCTATATATCTGGTATCTTGCAACCCCTGCCAGAGAGACCTTGATAAATGAATGGAATGCCCGAGGGACTTATATCGGTGAAGGGGTACATTCCTTGGGTTCGATAGACTGAGAGGAAGAGAGTTGGTGGAAAATCAAGATAGTTGTAGGAGAATACCACTGGGTTATGACTGGACAATGAGAGACCACCATATTTTGTGGATTAATAGCCTCATCTCAAGGGTGACTTTCTGTTGAGATTTGAAACATTAGGTCTATGGTTGGGTGGAACGTTCGTCCCAAGAAGCTAGTTGCACAAACATTTTTATAAGATAAGTGTTCTATCTTGTTGTTGTGTTGTATTATGTGTTTAATTATCGTGTTTTACTCTGAGTATGAGAAAAAAATTGTATGTTTCTATAATGGAGTTATTAGTTTTATTTCATGACTATTTTAGATTGTTGTAGATGCATTTAATTAATTGTAACGAATAATAGCTAAAACTGGTTGTAAATCGTAGCTGGAAGCTACATGAAATTAATTAGATAGCATAATTTTTTATTTTATGAGTATTTTGCATCATAATGTTCTTCAATTGGGCTAGGGGATGTTACATTATGGTATCAGAGCTTAAGGTTCAATACTTAGCTTGCATGGGCCAACTAGCAGAACACTAGAGATATAAGTTGCAAAAATTTAAATTTCAGAGAATGTCTCTGATACATTTGACAAAAGTATTCCTATGAAATTGGGAAAGAATTTGTGGTGAATTTGAGAAATTCAACACTGAGGTTAAAAAGCCCCAATTTTGCAATGGAATTTGGGAAATTCCACGAGGAATCAAAGAAAATTCATGCCCAGGAATGTCGACTAGTCGTGCATGCAAGCAATTGGTTGTTCCAGAGGTTGATTAAGCATTTTCAAGACTGTAATGGGTCGAATTGTAGATTTGTAGAGAAACCATGACAAAATTGGTGTAAATTTCCTAATTCATGAATGAAAATGAAAGAAATTCATGAGAAATTTAATGAGGAAGAGTTGAATTTCACATACAAGAGTCGAATTGACATCTACAGGGCCAAAATTGGTCGTCTTAAGATTGGTTTCGAAATTGAAATGGTAGTTCGAGGAAAAATTATGAATTGGGCAATTTTAAAAACTAGAAACTTGGAAAAAATTGGGTACTTTTCTGTATGGTGACGTCAATGTGACGTGGAAAAATAATGATGTGTACTGCCATGATGGAAGGTACATGGTATTCAATATGAAATATGGTAGGTGATGTGGAGTCGCGTGGCAGGGTTCCTGCCTGTTCCGCAGACCCGCGATGAGATCTAGAAAATTATCTAAGTATCAAGACATCATGGAGTGCGGAGATGATCAGATGTAGGGAAGAGAAACAACAAAAACCCGTGGACCCACAGTGAATTTTCTAAATTTGACTAAGTGTCAAGACTTCTCGAGTGTGAAGGGTATGATAAAGAAGAAGTGTAACATTTTGCAGGGAACAATAAATCTCAAGAATCTGTCTAAGTATAAAGGATCGGTCAGACAGGCAGGTTGATGGATATGGATGGATTGTGAAATGATCGTAGACCTATGATGAAGTTGAAAATCGTCTAGGTATTGGATATCACAGAAGTGATGAAGCTCGAGGAAAATTCTAAGTATGGGTGTAAACTGGATATGGTGGAACACGATGATGCATTTCGTAGGCCATGGAAAAGTAACAAGAGTGGAGAATGGGTTATGAGCCATGACAAACTTAAGAGAAGTTCCTAAGTATGGATGAAATATTTTGACTACTGAGATTTAATCCGAAGGTCATTGAGCATTGAAGCTATGTTGTTCGAGCTAATGTATATTCCTTTCCTTGCCTATGCTATCCATAATGTTCTTCTCAAAACTAAGAATTGAGAAAAGAAATAGTCGATGGAAAGGTATTGAGGAGAAGAATCCATCTATTAACACAAAAAAATTAATTGAGAAGAAAATTTTGTAGTCAACTCAAAAGAAGATGACTAGTGGCATAAAAGGGTGGAAAAATTTATGCATTCTTTTCCAAAATTGTGTGTATATTTTCTTTTTCTAACATAAATTTATTTTCTTGCACATTTTATACACAACTGGAGGTTTAGAAAATCATTTTGGTTCTTATACGAGAACCACAAAAATGGAAGATACCGAAGGGTCCTATAGTCATGAGGAGGAATTCAAAGGTCTGCATGTCAACATGGGAAATGATGAGAGCGAGTCTAATGGAAGAAGATGAAGGAAAGATCTTGCAACTATGAGAATTATGCATAGAGAAGTGCATAGTTATAGGGATGATACTGAGAATATTATGAAATCTCAAGAAGAGATACTTCAAATTTTTAACATGATGTAGAAGCAAGCCAAGGAAGACTCTGACACTAAACAAGAAGCTAGTGCTAGACAAGTGGCATCATCCAAATCCCATAGCATAAGGAATGAGCATGGGAATGACATGCAATCAAAGAGTAGGAGTAGGTTCCATCCTTCTCCAAAGAAATCCACTAGGATATCTCATGCAAGTTTAGGGCCAAGGAGCATCTGAAGTGTATCTCCTATTAGGAGACAGAGGAGAAGGCCCAATGTAGACATCTTGCAAGGTGAACTCAGGAAAATCAAGCCACCTACTTTAAATGGTGATAATAGTAAGAGAGAAGAGGTGGAGGTTTGTCTGTTGGAAATGAAGAAATATTTCCAGTTGCATGACTACCCCTCAAGGGTAGAGACAAGAATTGAAACCTACCACTTGCAAGGGAAAGAAACCATGTGGTGGGATGAACTTAAGAAATCCAAGCATCTTGATGAGAAGATGGTCTCATGGAGGAAGTTCAAAGGATATTTCTAAGATACATATTTGTTTTGAGCATTACTATGAGAGGAATATGAGAGTTCTTTGAACTCAAGATGGGAAGCATGATAATGGATGAATATGAGAAAAGGTTATTTGAGTTGTTGAGTTCATAAAAGATGAAAAGTTTAAAATCAAAAGGTTTCTTAGTGGGTTACCCTATTTCTACAGTGACAAGATACAATATGATAACCCAAAGACTTTGGAAGAGACCATAAGGAGAGCAAGGCATCTCTATAAACATAGCAGAGGGAGGCTAGTCTTCCAAAATACTTGGAATGAAAAGATGAAGGACAAGAAGGAGAAAAGGAAAAATGTTTTAAGCCACCCTTTTTCGAGAACAAATCAAGTAAATTAATGAGGAAAATCAACCCAAAATGATCACAAGACAACATATTCTTTTGGGAAAAGGCCAAGGCAACAGGTTGTACAATGTTAGGGATGTGAGGGGAATCACTTATATAGAGATTGCCCTCACAAAGGAGAAAGAATGAGGACTATCCACAACATTCTGGAGGCTGAAATAGTGGAATACATGGGAGGAAGAATGCCAAGGATATATGTAGCCTTAGGAAACAAGCAAGAAAAATATCAGTCCCCCATGATTGAGGTGGAAGGTAAGATCAATAATGAGGCTATAAAACTTTTAATTGATTATGGAGCTAGACATAATTACATAAAATATAATATTATTGAAAGATTTCATTTGCAAAGGAGTAAGCATAAGAAATATTGGTTAGTTTAGTTAGCCACAAAGGCTGTGAGAAAGAGAAATGAATTGGTTAAATATTGTGTGACAGACATAAATGGACTCAACACAAAGGTAGATATGAACATTATACCTTTGAGTTCATATGATTGTCTAATTGGCATGGATGGGTTGGAAAAATGTCATGCTATCCTAGATTATTACAACAATACAATCACATGTCTTGATGAAGAAGGGAAACAAGGAAAAAATCAAGGAATTCCAAGAGTTGTAGGTGTTATAGAGATTTAAGCCATGTAGCTGAAAAAGACTTTTAGGAAAGGATGTCAAATATTTGCAACCCATATGGAAGAGGAAACTAGAGATAAAATGGTGAATCTTGAAGACCATCCAATCTTGAGAGATTTTGAAGATGTTTTTGAAGAAATCCTAGGAATTCCACCAAAGAGGGACATTGATTTCTCTATTGATTTGGTGCCAGGAGCTGCCCCAGTTTCCAAGACACCTTACATAATGGACACACAATAATTGAAAGAGTTGTATATGCAACTAGAGGAAATTTTAAAAAAGGGGTATATACGCCCAAGTGTGTCACCTTGGGGAGCCCCAATTCTTTTTGTAAAAAACAAAGATGGAACCTTGAGGCTGTGTATTGATTTCAGATAGCTGAATAAAGACACTATAAAGAAAAAATATCATTTTCCAAGGATAGTTGATTTATTTGATCAACTAAAGGGTGCAATGATCTTTTGCACGATTGACTTGAGATCGGGTATTCATCAAGTGGGATAAAAGAAGAAGATATCAACAAGACAACATTCAACACAAGGTATATGCAATATAAATTCACAGTAGTGCCATTTGCACTATTAAATGCCCCAACTGTTTTTATGTGTTTGATGAATGGAGTGTTCAAGGAGTACTTGAACAAGTTTGTAATTGTTTTCTTAGATGATATTTTCATATACTCTAAGTCTAAAGAAGAGCATGAGAATCATTTAAGGATGTTTCTAAATGTTTCAAGAGAACATAAATTGTATTCCAAACTAAGCAAGTGCATCTTTTATCAAAAGAAGATCCATTAATTGGGGCATATTATTTCAGTAATTGAGATAACAATTCATATCAATAAGATAGAAGCCATTATAGGATGGCCAACACCAAGAAATGTGATAGAGGTAAGATCAATTATGGGTCTTTCCGGTTATTACCGAAGATTCATAAAAGGTTTTCAAAAATCGCAAGCCCAATCACTTCTTTGCAAACAAAGGGAGTAAAGTTTGAATGGAATTCCATGTGTGATAAAAAGCTTTCAATAGCTGAAATACATATTGACAAGTACACCAATATTGAAGATTGCATATCTGGATGAATATTTTGCTGTGTGCAATGATGCATGCAAGGAAGGACTCGTTGGAGTCCTCAATAAAAAAGATGGTGTGGTATGTTACGAGTCCCGTAAATTAAAAGAGCATGAGAGAAATTACATTATGCATGATCTAGAGTTAGTAGCCACTATACATGCATTAAGAATGTAGAGACACTACCTCACGAGAAATAAATTTGAACTAAGAATGAACCACTATTGTCTGAAACATTTATTTGGCCAGCCAACATTAAATGTTAGACAAACTAGATGGTTGGAATTTCTGAGTGAATATGACTTCAAAATTAAACATATCAAAGGTAAAGCAAATCAGGTGGTTGATGCACTCAACAAAATAGCTCATGAAGTGCATATTTCATCCATCAACATGTATATGATAGATTTAAAAGACAAAATTCATGAAGCAACAAATTCAAATCAACATTATTTGCAAAGAAAATAAAACTTACAACAAAGCAATTTACAATAGAAAATTAAAAAATATGAATTGAAAGATGATGGAATCCTCTTGTATAGATACAAGGTGTATGTGCCAAATTCCATGGAGCTAAAAGATATAGTTTTGAGAGACATTCACAATGTTCCATATGTTATGTACCTAGGATATAAAAAAATCCATACACAACTATAAGGAGGCAATACTTTTGGTCATGAATGAAGAAAGAAGTGGCTAGTTACATAGTGCAGTGTCTAGAATGCCAAAAAGTGAAGATAGATCATAGACATCCAATGAAGTAGCTACAACCATTACCGATTCTAGAATGGAAGTGGGAAGGTGTCACAGTATATTTTAATACAACATTTCCAAAACAGTGGAGCAACATGATTCCATCATGGTGGTAGTGGACAAGTTCACTAAAGAAACACATTTTGTTCCTGTAAAGACAAAACACAAGGAAACAATTATTGTAGAGATTTACATGAAGGAAGTTGCCAGGCTACACGGAGTGCCTAAGAAAATATTTTCAGGTAAAGATTCCAAGTTTACATCAAAACTATGGAAATATTTGTTCAAAGGCTTTGGGACAAATTTGAATCTTAGTACATCGTATCACCTAGAGTCATATGGGAAAATAGAGAGGACCGACAAGATAATTGAAGACATGCTTAGGATGTATGTGATGGACCAACCATCAAAATGGTAAGACTATATCCACTTAGTGGATTTTTCCTATAATAATGGGTAATAGGCCTCATTAAAAATGAGTCTTTTTTAATCTTTGTATGGAAAAAAGTGTAACACACCATTGAGTTGGCATAATCCAATAGACAGAGCCATCACTGGGCCAAATTTGTTAAAGGAAATGGAAGAGCAGATGGAAAAGATTAGGAAAAATTCAAAGGATTCTCAAGATAGGAAGAAAAGTTATGCAAACAAGAATATAGTTTTTAGATATTTTAAAGTGTGAGAACATGTTTTTCTTAAAGTGAAAGTGAAGAGAAGTTCGATAAGATTGGGTTGCTGCCCAAAGTTGGCAGCAAGATATTGTGGACCATTTGAAATCTTAGAAAAGATAGGGCCAGTTGCATACATGATGGCATTTCCTGCATCCATTAGAGTGCATAATTTATTTCATGTATTATTATTAAAGAAATATGTGCCTAACCCTAAACACATAATTGATTGGACTGTGATCCAGGTGGAAAATGAAGGGGATTTCTGGGTGGAACTAGTACGCATCCTGGACCGGAAAGTCAAAGTTCTTAGGAAAAAATACATAGGGATGGTAAAGGTTCAATGGACCTGTGACGACCCTGAAGATGCTACATGAGAGAATAAAGAAAACATGCAAGAAGAACACCCAAAATGTTTTGTCAATTTTGAAGAAAATAGAATGTAAGACTCCATTTTGAGCAGCTAGAGTTCTAGAACCACATCTCAGATTCCTAGCCAACTACGTTGAGGGCCCTGATAAAATAATGATACATTCCTTAGGTTATTCTTGATAAACAAATGGTACATTCATTGGGTTTTCCTTGATAAACAAATGGTGCATTCCTTGGTTCAACGGGTTGAGAGGAACAATAAATTTTGTTTGGAACTGTTGTTGGAGTTGTAAAATTGCATAATTTTATTTTCTAATTATTGTGATGCAAATTTGTATATGTATATTGACATACTGTACATAGAGTATGAAAAACAATTGTAGGGGAGGGAAAATGTAACATCCCCACTATAATCCCCAGTTTAATTATGCATAATGTAGATATGCATGTGGTTATGGACAAGCGATGTAATATGCAAAATGTATTTTTTTTTCAATAAAAGTAACGTGATGCCACCTGCTGGGAATAAGGATACATATGGGGGATGATTAATCCACAAGAGAGGGGAATGCTTGAGAGTGTCTAAGGGGGGAATGGTAATGGATATTATTCCAACTCATTTTTCTGAATAACATTATCTTTTGGGGAAAACTTCTATTTTTTGTTTGAGTGTATGAGAGCCCAATCATTACACTCATGTAAGAGGGTGGGTGTGAGAGTCACATCCCATAGTTATTGGAAAGAATGGGGAAGAAAAAATCATTTTGGGGAAGTGTGTGAGTCAAGAAAGGAAACCAAAGGAGAGGAAATTCATAGGGGTTGGAACAATAATTTTAGACAATTCAGTTTTTTTGCATGAGCAACAAATAGAGAGGAAAAAAAAAGAAGAGATCATGGAGTTGGAACAACCATGGAGGGGAAATTAAGAGCATGTTGGAGCATTCTAGAGTCTATTTGAAGCTGCAAATTGAAGAAATAGGTTGTCAGTTCTGAAGAGTGAACTATTGAGTGAGTTGCACTGTAACGACAAGTGTTTGTTGTTGGTAGCTTTCCTAGTAGAAAATTCCCATGAGTTCCCAACTAAGAGATTCCCAATTACCTATTTCAGAGAGACTCTGATAAACGAATGGGACACCCGATGGACTGAGATCAATGAAGGGATAAATTTCTTGGGTTTGGCAAGTCAAAAGGAAGAGAGATAGTGGAAAACAAGGATAATTATAGGAGAATACAAGTGGGTTGTGATTTTTCTAAGCTGTGAGTGGGCAGTGAGAGACCACCCTATTTTGTGGATTACTAGCCGCAATTCAAGGGTGAATTTCTATTAAGATTTGGAACAATAGGTCTATGTTTGGGTGGAACGTTCATCCCAAGCAGCTGGTTGCATAAACATTTTTATAAGATAAATGTTTTATCATGTTGTTGTACTGTATTATGTGTTTAATTGTTGTGTTTTACTCTGAGTATGAGAACAAATTTATATCTTATTGTAATGGAGTTGTTAGCTACATTTCATGACTATTTTATATTTTTGTAGATGCATTTAATTAATGGTAACAACAATAGCTAAAACTAGTTGTAAATTGTAGTTGGAAGCTACATGAAGTTATTTGGATAGCATACATTTTTATTTTATGAGTATTCCACACAGTAATGTTCCTCGACTGGGTTTGGGGACATTACAGGAGTGGATAGCATTGGATATTGAAGGAAACCATAATAGGTGTTGTGGGAAGCTTGTTTGGAGCTGAAAATGCATGTAGAAGAAGGTTGTTAGGCCTGTAGAGTAAAAATTTTGTGTGAGAGTTTCCCTAGAATAGTGAGTTGTTCCATGAGTTTTCCTATGGTAGCTAGAATCCATAGAATCCCCAATAATATATATTCCTATCCAACCTATGTTGAATCCCTAGAGGGCAGTGGGAAGGCCTAAGGGACTATGTGCATTCAAGGGGGATCCCATTCCTTGGGTTCTGTAGGTTGAGGGGAAGAGAGCTGGTTGATTGGAATAGATGCAGGAAAACTAGTTGTTGTGAGAGACACCCTCTTTTGTGGATTCATATCCCTATCTTAGGGGTGATTTGTTGTTGATATTTGGAGCAACAAATCTATGGTTGGGAGGAGCATCCATCCCCTGTAGTCAGTTTCACTTTTGTTGTAAAAAAATAAGTGGTTGATCTCTGTTCTCTATTTTTAGTAATGGTTTTTATTGATATGCATAAACTATGAGTTTTTTTTATAAATTATATGTTGTTATATGAATGTTAATTTAGTTACACTCATGGTTTGAAACTGTTGTTAGATGTATAAGTGTTTAAGCATGTTGCATTTCATTTAATCTTAATGGTATCACACTTTTTTTATGGGTTTAGTAGTGGGGGTGTAAGTTTTAAACCTACGAAGTAAAGAAATGCATATAGATTCTTAAGCAAAACAAAAATTAATCAATGGATCATTCACATAGTACACAAAGATTTATACTGGAAACCCTCAACCGGGGAAAACCTTTCTTATATTCATTATATAGAATTTCACCATTCACCATACAATATATACAATGTTTTTAGGTATTTCGTAGATACCAAAACCCTAATCCCTTAATCCGAGATTAATTTAGAAAACCGATAAAAATAGAAAAAATAGCCCCAAAATTTTTTTTGGGGCGATACCCCAGGCTACCACTCGTTGCTGAATGCTGCGCGTAACTAGGGGGGGAATACCTGCCCCCCCCAGGAAGTGCCCGATGCGCACGACACATCGAGCACTACTAGAGGGATTGTCAGACGCAATTATCGAACATGACGCACCCTCACACACATATGCAAAGAATATAACATATACCCAACATTCTCCCACTTGTTGTTTTCTTTGCATCCAGGGGTCCACAGGGTTATATAGTCAACAATCCAGAGTAGCAATGCCCATTGTTACTCTACACCAGGAGAAATTTTCTGTGCTCACATACTTTTTCAATAAATTTGCAACATTCTTCAAAGTGTCAACCTTTTCCAACAACCCCTTCTTTTCCTCAACCATGTCTCTCACAAAGTGATATTGAACATCAATATTCTTTGTCTTCAAATGATAAGCTGGGTTCTTTGCCAGGAATATTGCATTCTGACTATCACAATCTAATCTCACTGCATTTTGTACCAACCCAATGCCTGAACACAATCTATGTAACCATACTGCTTCCTTGCTTGCATGAGTGGTTGCAATGTATTCAACTTCTATAGTTGAGAGTGATAATACAACTTGTATTTTTCTCATCCAAATGATTGCTCCTCCAAATAGGTTAAACACATACCCACTTGTAGATCTTCTGTGATCCATATCTCCAACCTAGTGTGCATCAACAAATCCATGTATGTCCACCACTCTGTCCAATCCTGGTCTTCCTTGTTAGCACAATCCATAATTGGTAGTTCCATGCAAATACCTGAAGACCATCTTTACTATTGTCCAATGCTCCTTCCCTGGTTTTGACGTATACATGTGCAAAACTCCCACTGCATGTGCAATGTCCGGTCTAGTACAGACCATTGCATACATCAAACTGCCAACTGCACTGGCATACAGAACATGGGACATGCCCTCTTCTTCTTCCTGTGTCTTGGGAGACTGATCTGCAGATAACTTTACACCTATAGGAATAGGAACCTTGATCGGTTTACTTCCATGCATATTAAACCTTTGCAATATCGTCTCAACATATTTTCTCTAATTCAACCAGAGTTCCCTGTTTTCACAATCTCTTTTAATTTCCATTCCTAGAATGATGTTAGCAGCACCGAGATCCTT
>SNQJ01S0081558.1:13858-24714 GCA_010110895.2 Picea sitchensis
CCAACTTCTCCCAATCTTCCTTCGACATACCAGTAGGTGGTGTAATAGTAGTTTGTGTTCTAGTAGGTTGTGTACTAGTAGCCTGTGTGATACTAGACAATGTACCAGTAGGTTGTGTACCAGGATCCATAGTGATCCATTGTTCTTTGTCTACAAGAAGATCCTCCATCTTGAGCTTCCATAGCTCACAATTTTTACCATTGAAATTGTCTATCTCGATTTTAGATGAGCTCGCCATTCCTCTTTTTATTCTCGAATCTCCACTACAAAAGCTCCCACTAAACCCAGGTTTATCATAGACCTAAGATAAACTTGATCTATCAAGACCAAGCCAAACCATCAACAACAAAGTCATCCCTTTGAAGCCAAAAATGAGCTTTGATACCACATGTAAGTTTTAAACCTGCAAAGTAAAAAAATGCATATAGATTCTTAAGAAAAACATAAATTAATCAATGGCTCATTCACATAGTACACAAAGATTTATACCGGAAATGATCAACTGGGGAAAACCTTTCTTATATTCATTATATTGAATTTCACCATTCACCATACAATATATACAATGTTTTTAGGTATTCTGTAGATACCAAAACCCTAATCCCTTAATCTGGGATTAATTTAGAAAATTGCTAAAAATAGAAAAAAACACCCAAAAACAATTTTCGGGTTGTTTCCCTAAACCTTTTCATCCCCAGACTACCGCCCGTTGCCGAATGCTGTGTGTAACCAGGGGGGGGCATACCTGGCCCCTCCGGGACCCCCCTAGGAAGCGCCCAACGCACACGACACATAGAGCACTACTAGAGGGATCATGAGACGCAGTTATCGAACTTGACACACCCTCACACACACATGCAAAGAGTATAACATATACCCAACAGGGGGCACTACATAGTGGTATCAAAGCTTTGGTTACAACACTAGGATTTTATGGGTTTGCTACAACAAATACAATTTTATTTAATGTGTAGTTTTTGGGTGAAAATTTGTTTTTACCCAACACATGAAAATCAGGTCAAGGCCCTAAAATATGAAATTTAACATGTTGTTTTTGTTGTTATATGGGGGTCAATTTGGCCCTTAAATGGTTGAATTTGACTAAATGGATGGGTCGGTCTTATTTCACAACAACTTGGAGTTCGCGAGCCCAAAAAAATGTGAATATAAGCTAAGTGTCAGAATGTTTTGTCATTACCGATACAATGTGTATCGACGAGAAGAGAAGATATTTTTGAGCCATCGACAAGGAAACATTTCAGAGAAATTGAAGTAACTCACTGAAATATCGACAAGAAAAGGAGATAACTCACTGAAACGTTGGCGAGAAAAGAAAATAATTCACCGACAAAGGAGTTTTTGGTGAAGAAAGTGAATATTTGACCAAAACGTCGATAAGCAGAAAAGACGTGAAGTTTCTGCAAAAGGAGTTTTTTGGAAAATAAAGTGAACCTTCTGTCTAAATTTTGGTGAGAAAAAAATATTTGAAGTCACCAACAAGCGAATGAGAAAAGTGAATAAGTTGTCGAAATTCCAACGAGAAAAACAAATAACTTGCCAAAATGACGATGCGAAAAGTGAATAACTCACCGATGCACTGGTGAGAAAAGTGAATAACTTGTTGATACGTTAGTAAGAAAACAAAATAACTTGCCAAAAAACCAATGAGAAAAGTGAACAACTCGTCGATATGCCGATGAAAAAAGTGAATAATTCATCGTTATGCCATCAACAAAAGTGAATAACTTGCTGATACGATGACGAGAAAAGAGAATAACACACCGATACACCAGTGAGAAAAGTGAATAACTCGCCAATACGTTAGTGAGGGAAAAAAGGGATAAGTCATTGATGAGAAAATAAAATGAGTCGTCGATGGGTCAACGAGAGAAGAGGATAACTTGTCAATATTTCGACGAGAAAAGAGGATAAGTCACCGATGAAGGAGAAGGAGAGGAAGAGAAGAGAAACAAGAAGAAGAAAAAATAAAGGGAGATAAAACAAGAGAAAGAGAGAAGAAGAAGAGGAAAGGGAGGGAGAAAATGAACAATTTACAAAAAAATGTCTCGAGCCCAAAACTCATTTTGGACATAAAAAGAGAGTTTCAACTCAGTTTCAAATGAAATTTAAGAGGTGTGTTAGCAGTTATGAGAGATACCGTAATCGCAGTGAGGGCCACTGACTGATGTTCAAAAGTCACTATTTTTCTGAAAAACGAAAAATAATGACTTTTGAAGATCCGAGTGGTGCTTAGTAACCAGGGCCCAGATAAGGGTGAAAATTTTATAGATAGCTAAAAATTTAGGCATGAAGATATCCATTTGGTATGTTGGAAAAAATCAAAAGGATTTGGTGTGGAGATTCTCAAACAGGGAAAATTCCACTATTTTCGGACGCGTTTAGGGGATTTTTGAAATCTTTAGAGGAGGAAAAGGGACCCTAGATCACCTATCTAGAAAAAATTATTGTGTCAACATTTTACCTACTCATCAATTCAGACAACTTTGTCTTGAGGGGTTTTTTACCATTTTTTCTCCATTTGGGATAAAGTGATTTTTAGGAAAAAAATCTAAGTCTGGACGAAATGAAAATGAGACAAACTGGAAAATCTAGATTGATGCAGCGTTGGACTAAGTATGAGATTGTAAATCTAAGATTTGTTGTGTATTTCTAATTATGAATACTATTAGTTCCTACTTTTCCTAGTTCTTTCCATATTTGCTTCTACAAAATACATAAGTTATCCCTTGAGATTTTGGGTACCAGTGAAATAAGTACAAAAAAAAGTAAAATTGTTGATTTCAGAGAGACACAAATTTCATCACAAAAATACATCCATCATAAAGATAATTCAGAAGGGAATATGTTTGAAAGATCATAATTTTGATTAGTTTGTCAATATTCTTGGAAAAATTGAGGAAAAAGGAGTATGTAGCTTAAATTAATGGCAATTTTACAGTATGTTAACTAATAGGTAATTGTTGCAAGCATGCTTCTTGCAAAATTAGAGGTACATGCAAACATATCTAGTTCCTACATGAGGACTAGAGATATGGAGGATACCCAGAGATCTTATAACCATGAGGAGGAGGTTAGAGGCTTACATGTTAGCATGGGAAATGTAAAAAATGAATCCAATGGACGTAGGAGCAGGGTGGAGCTCATTGAAAATATGAGAAGTTTGCAGAAAGAAGTGAAAATATATAGATCAAAAAATGAAAGGATGATGAGGGATTATGAGGAGTTGTTACAGAGTTTAAACATGTTGTAGAGACAAGTAAATAAATATTCTGGCACCAAGCAAGAAATCAGTGCAAGAAAAGTAGAAACATCCAGATATCATGATAGGAGGATGACCATGGGGGAATCTAGGAATTCAAGGAGTGTTAGCAGACATCATCATCATCATCATTCACAAGGGAACTTGAATAGAATAGCACATGCACATTCAAGGTCAAAGACCAACCCAAGTGTGTCCCCTATTAGAAATCAAAGGAGGATACCTAAGTTAGATATTTTACAAGGAGAGATCAGGAAAATAAATACATGATCATTTAATGAAGAGAATATGATGGGAGAGTATGTTGAAGGTTGGTTGTTAGGAATGAGAAAATATTCCAGTTGCATGATTACCCATCACATGTAGAAGCCATAATTGCAGTCTACCATATTCAAGGAAAAACATCTATGTGGTGGGATCAACTCAAGTAGGTTAAGCACATTCATGAAAAAATAATTTCTTGGAATCAGTTCAAGTTATATTTCGAGTAGCAGTACTTGTCAGAGCAATATTATGACAAGAATATGCAAGTGTTATTTTAACTCAAGCTTGGAAGCATGACTATGGATGAGTATGAGAAGTTCCTAGAACTTATGAGGTACGTGGACTTCATCAGGGATGAGAAGTTAAAAATTCAAAGGTTCCTGAATGGTTTTCCATCATTTTACAAAGACAAAATCCAATTTGACGAGCCTAGAACCTTGGAAGGCCGAGTATTTATATGAGTAGAAAAAATGAAGACCAACTTTCCAAAAGGGTTGGGATGATAAGAACATAGGCAAGATGGATTAAATAAATATATTATTCAAGCTGCCTTTCATAAGAAACAACTCTCAATCATATCAACATCATTTGCCTCTCCTCTCATCATTATTGTCCTCCTACAATGAATCTCTAATTGGTGTTTGGCATATGCATTTTGAAAAGAAATGGAGTAAATCCTCATAGACTCAAGGATATGGAACATTTTAGAAGCCCAATAATACATATTGGTATATAATTTTTTAGAAATTAAAATTGATATGGATATATGAAGAGAAATACCAAGTAAGACTTGATTTTGGTAAAGAATAAAAACTACAAGCAATGCGACCAATTTTTTGTTTTTCTATTTTTTTTTTTGCGAGCACCCATAATATCATTGTATCCCATTAGGATATAAAATAAGTTGTAAACATACATGATTAGAAGTTGTCTTAAGCACAAGTAGAATCCATGATTCATAATTGAACAAATATAAAACACATCTATATTTACTGATGAATCACTTTTAAAACTTTGTCTCACCTAAAGTTGTGTATATTTTTTTTTTGCCTCATAAATAGATTTCCTTTAACTAAGCTAATCATTAGAATTAAGAAAAATAATCTATCTCATTTAACAAAGTCAATTGATATAATATAATTAATTTCATATGTAAAACTCCACTCATCTAAAATATTTTTTTTAATGAACATGAAACTCCTCTACTTTTGCATTATGTATATCTTGACAAATTAAAAGAAAACTACACTACTATAAAGAATATTAACATTTTCTAAAAATTATGAATGTTAATTTTATATTAAGTTTGGTTATCTTAATTTAATTCTAATATTGTTTCAATTATTAGAATGCTAGTTTGGGTTTGCCTTTTCAATTTTTCATTACAATTCTAGTATCTATTAGTTTTTTAGGATATTGAGAATGTTTTGAGCACTTATATAAAATCATATCTTAAGAGAGTTGTAGCGGGTTTATGCACATATGCATGTATCTATGTTGAAATAGATCTTAATAAGGGTTTTCTGGATAAAATGATTCTCACATGGAAGAATTTTAAGTACACACAAGTTTTGGATTTTGAGAACACAAAATATTGGTGTAAGATATGTCATGTTTTAGGAAATTTGCAAGCTACTTGTCCGCATGTTTGAGTTCATCCTCCCAGGAAAAAAAAAACAAATAAAAAACTAAGAGATGGAATCAATTTCTTGAGGAACTAAGTTTGGAAACTAACCTCGCTAAGAATGGGGTAAATCGATACCCACAAGTACCAATTAGGAAATCCACTCCTTTCTTGGGGGATAAAGTAAAAGAAAATGGTATAGGAATTTCCTCCCCGAAGGAGGTTGTGGTAACTTTGGAACAAAAATACATCATAACATATATACTAATTTAGATAAGGAACTAGTTCCTTCTAAGAATTATGATCTCCTACCTTCCAAATCACACTTAGTCATTGTGGCTCCTTATTGTGGCTCCTTATTTAGAAGAGTAGCATGAAATTAAAAAGAAGCAGGGGAAAAAGAAAAAAACCAAAAATTATTTTATAAAAGAAAATAAAGAAAATGTACATTATTAATGTAATTTTAATCATATAAATGAAATGCGCACTTATATTGTAAATGTACTTACTTATATTGTAAATATACACTTATATACACATATAAGTGCACAATATGTAAATGTACTTACTTTTATTTGTATCTCACTTTGAGAACTAAAAAATATGATTTTTTTTTATAATAAAATAGAAATTGTAATGTGTTTTCTTAAACAAAATACATTTATAAATTAATCTAAATTATAAAAATATATTTTTTCAAATGAAAGTAAATGATTCTATATAAAGTTATTAACATTAGCATTTTGATAAAGTTTAATTCAATTGGAATTTTTCAAGCTCAAAAAAAAATCGGGATATAAACATTTATTTTGTTAAGCATGGATATTCACATTCTAAGTGATGCTTGTTAACATAGTTTTTTTACATTTAATTTGGTATATTAGGGTTTTCATGATTATTTTCTCATTGATATTGGCATTTGAAATGATGCTAGTTAATACCATGGTTTTACATTTAATATAGTATATTTGTAAGTTTTTCGAATATTCACGTTTTTCATTAGATATTGTATTTTTCCTTAATTTTTTTTTAACTATTCACAACATTTGTATTATCTTAAGAAAGTGTTACATTTGTATTATCTTAAGAAAGTGTTGTACACAAATCTTACTACTAGTTTGTTATTATTAGTTTGTTATTAGGGAAACCAGATTAGCAATTTTTCTTGCTTAATAGGTTTGAAAAACTATTGTTTTTTAAGACTATAGAGCAGAGAGTAACAAAAATTATAGATGTCTGATAAAAGTATAGTATGAGTCTTCCAAACATACTGATAACTAAAAGGAGGTGGGGATATACCTCCCAAGCCTATGAAACTGAGCAAAAGATAGAATAATCCAGAAAACATGAGAGAATTAAGCTAAAGGAGGGTGGTCATCCACCATAGGAACTCGGGGTTGAGGAAAATCTAGGTTGGTCAGGTCCATTCTAGCTATCTTCTCTGCCATCAAATTAATCTTGTGGTCCACCAACTTCACTTGTAGTTGCACATTGTCCAACAGGAGGATAATTTCCTGGTGTGCCTCATTCCTTTCTACCATAACTCTACCCATTAACATATTAAGATGCTAGTAGAAATCAATGGTCTTAATATACCGTGACTCTCTAGCTCGCGTGGACCGAGGGTCACGAAACCATGAGTGAGTGTTGTTATAGACATATTCGTGGGAGACAAAGTGCTTGAGGACCCTGACATCCGCTTCAACCGGGTCAATTTCCGCATGAATTTCGCATGGGGTGTGGGCATGGTAAGTGTTCATTGAGTCCTCTGTTGCAGAGATGAGTTGGGAGCTAGAAGACCTTTGACGACTACCCCTGGAGCAATGATGTGAGATTTTGTGAGTGATGGGTGCAAGAGGAATAGGATGGTGTTAGAAGAGACAATTCAAGGTAAGGGTCGAGGGGTCTAAAGAAACTAAGAGTGCAACAATGAATAAGGGAGTGAGATTAAAGGGACAAAGAAAACGAGGAAACCACAAAGGAAGGTGGTGAAATGGACCATCTGGGTGCGAAGGGGCACTACAAGATCAATGAGAATTCATAATCAGGGTCGTAGAATCCATAATAGAAAATGAATGATTCTAGAGCACCAAGAGTCTGGGAAGTACAAAATAGGAGATCAAGCTGTACATGAAGGACGATGACAACCCAAAGCTTAAAGGGGAATGATGGTGCATGTGAAGAAGAGAGGAGAGGTCGTTTAGGAGGTAGTTAATTGTGATCATGGATGACAGGTGATGATGTTCCTCGAGGATCAATCCCACCATTGGATATCGTCCTTATCCCCTGGCTTGGGTGGATTTTTCCTCAACTTTATATAAAAAATTTGAACTTGACACTTTTTCTCAACTTTATATAGAAAAATAAATTTCACAATTTATTTAATTCATTTTACAAAACAATAAATCTTGAATTTGATTATTTTTCTTAAATTTATATATCAAATTTGAACTTAATCATTATATACAAAACACTAATGCATAAAACAATTAATATTCTTATACATAAATACAATTCAACTTATTCATAACGCAAATAACACACGAACATAATAATTATTTATTAAGCATTGATATTTGAGTTTGCACTCATCTTTATCTTTATTAATATTTCATTAGCATTAGATCTTAGATTTGTTTATTTTCGTTGACCTTATTTACAAAATTTGAACTTAGTCAATTATTTAATTTACTTAAAAATAATAAAATTTTCAATTTAATTATTTTCTTTATTTTTGTTTATCAAATTGGAATTTAATCCTTTTTTTTTCTCTAAATATACAAAACGATTATATAATATTATGCATAGAACAATTAAGCTTTTTATAATCAAAGAACATCTCTAAGTTCCACTCACAAGGCATTCTGCCTAAAAGTTGCAGTTATGTATGCTTTTTCTTTTTAATTTATCAAATAAAAATGCTTAAAAAACATTCATGTGATATATATTAATTTTATTTTAGAATAAAATATATAAGAGATAGATTTTCGACCATATGATGACAAAGTGCTGAGTTGTCCCAATTGGAGGGCACGTTCAATATTTAGATATTTTCGTTTATTTATAATAACATTTTATTCCTTTATGACTTCTAACCAATACAAGGGAGAGCGTAGTTCCCCCGTTCACCAATTTGTTACAATTCCATTGGTGTCCAAAAAAGGGCACATAGTGCGATCCGTTCCAGAAAGGGAAGAAAACCCTCGTCATGAAGGTAACGGTGACTCAAAATTCTCAAAGGAAAAGTCTAGTCATGGAAGTGTCATTGAATCATATAATCCTCTTTTCATGAAACAACTTGTGTGTAATCACTGCCTTGACTCTGGTGCCTTTATGCAGGTCGTGTCCAAATAAAATCATATTGGAATGTGTCTTGTCCATTAAAAGTCCAGGCGAAGAATTTGTAGGGTGGGTCTCCAAGGATCTTTAAGCATGATACCATGATCATTGTTGACATTTTCTTTTGAGAAACTTCCTCATGTGAATCATGTGAATGATGTTCTATTCCATTACAAGGGAGGTGGGGTTACATTTTTTTTTTTTAAAAGAAATTGATTTAAATAATACTTGAAACCCCATCATTAGCTACCATAACTATTTTATAGTGTAGTTTAAATGCTCTACTTTTTTTTTCTTTTTCAATGATTTTTTTCGTTTGATTTTCTCCGAAATTTGGTGAGGAATGGGTGGATCTGTAAATTTGAGTGACTAAGTTTGTATAATCGAAGTGCCCCAAGGGTTTTTCAACATGCTGAATCCATTTATGCATTCATAAATGCAATTTAAATAACAAAAAATAACGATTTTGTCCAGATTTACATTGTCAGATTCCGACCAAAAATCCCCAAAGGTAGAACATTTAGCCAACACCCTATTTTATTGTTCATGGAGGTCGTTTTCCATGCTCTTATAGTGTAAGCAAGAAAACATTCCATTTTGTTGAGTTAGTTGAAGATTGAGTTGTATTGAAGATAGCAACCCATATAATCATTCAAGGAATGACAAAAGAATATCTAAAGGGTTTTAATATTCCAAGGATATTAATACTAAGAATACATTTTTATTGGTGTGGTAGGTGTGGGGAGTCTTATAATTTCATGGGAAACAAGATTGTGCATTATGTCTGGGGCTGGGGAGGGCATCAGACAATCTTGCTAAAGCATACCCACTATGGTGTGGACTCCTCATAGCTAGGAAAATTGGAATCGGGAAATTATTTGTGTTTGGAGACTCAATGATAATTATTACAGTAGTGATAACCTAGTCTAATCCTGGAGGGATCAAGCTTCAAGGCATCATTGCGTTAAACAAACAGGTTTTGTCTCAGTTTGACAGGGTTGAACTCTTTCACATTAGAAGGGTACTAAATGGTGAAGCAAATGTGTGGAATTTTTTTCCACATCACTAAATCCCAGACTTATTATGGAAAATGGGGAATATTTCCAAGACACAATCCCCTAATTTTTGAATATCAATGGGTGGTGTTGACAATCAAATCCAGCGTTTAATGGCCATTAATGAATTTCAACTCCGAGGGGCACCCCATAAGGCCACACAAGTCAAGTAGATGGTGGTGATGCAACAAGAGTGAGCGAGCCCCTATGCTCATTTACTTCAGTTGGACTCACTCACAATTGATCAATTCGTAGGAATTGGGAGGGCTAATCATTATGGGATTATTTCTAAGAGAGAGTCATCGAAGCTCAACTCCATAGAGGTGGTTTGGTTAAGGGGATGCTCTGTTTAGAAGGACAAGGGAAGGTGCCCAAGCTCAAGGTGTGGGAAATGGTGAGCTCTGGACTTAATTGTTGAGGCATGACTGTGGAAGGGGGAAGCAAACAAGTAGTGGTCTCCTCACCGAATTTATGTTGGTAATGTGGTGGAAATTTTCATTCTATTCTTGGTTCTCTTTTCTCTTGGTCTATTCTAAAGAGAGGTGGCAATTCCAACTGTCCGTAATAGAAAAATTAGGGGGTTTATCTTCAACTAGTCTCTCGTCTCGGGGAACATAGTGTTAGGTTCCTTCCTCTTAGAGATAATAGAGCACGAATTGAGGGTCAATTGGGTAGATATGGAAAGTGATGACCTCCATGAGCTTAAGTGGGTTTTGCACAGACATGATGAGATAACCCAGGCTAACAATAACACTATACTGGTCCTTTCCTCTAAGGTGGTATACTTGGAACACTCCATCGCAACCTAGAGTGCCAACATTTTTAGACTTCTTCTAACTCAAAAGTATCAAATAGATTCATTGGGAGAAACATGTGGCGGGTTGCATGATCTAGTAGTTTCTCAATGGATGGATAACCTCTCCTTGGTGTCAAACAACTAGGGAACTCAAATCTCTAACCATGAAGGG
The DNA here is from genome assembly GCA_010110895.2 of Picea sitchensis. Lineage (NCBI taxonomy): Eukaryota > Viridiplantae > Streptophyta > Pinopsida > Pinales > Pinaceae > Picea > Picea sitchensis. Next base: position 24,389 of record SNQJ01S0081558.1, read on the forward strand.
GGAGTTGAGGTTGAGACAATGTTTCAAAAACAAGTTTCAATGGAAATTGAAGGTGCAGGAATCCAACACATTTGCAAGGAGCAAGAAGATTAGGCCAACATGCAAATATAATTTAGTATGAATGTTTTTACGAGTGATGTGCATTTTTAGTTCATTAGGAAATAAACTTGTTGGAATACTTGTAACTCTTGTCTAATAATTTTTTTTTATCTCTAAATATAAATGTAAAACTATGCTAAAACAATAGATGTAACCATTGTTAGCTTCAATTTAATAAAACTTATATATATATATATATATATATATATATATATATATATATATAT
>SNQJ01S0081558.1:26276-46781 GCA_010110895.2 Picea sitchensis
ACAATGAAATTACAATATACATTTACAAGGAAATTTTTCCTTCGAGGGCTTCTCCCTCGAATCCCTATTGGGGGACGCTACCCTCGAACCCCCGATGGGGGCCCTCTTGCCCCTGAACCCCCGCCGAGGGCTCGCTTGTCCCCAAAACCTCCAACCAGGGGGATAGCCCCCCCAAACCCCGAAGAGGGGGTACCCCCCCTCTGCACTCCCCCATGTGGAAGAGTGTACATACTTCTGGGGTGTAAAGTTTTCATGGGGTATAAACATGGCTGGAAGTAAAGACCTCTGAATCAGGAAGATAATCAGGCTCCACAACCAACAGATATATGAAAAGTTGTTATGCATAATAAGTTACACAATAAAGAGTCATAATAGTGCAAATTGTCCAAGGTAAATATCAATAAACAATAAATATCAATAAAAAATAGTAAATATATGTAAGTTAGTCATAATAAACAATTAGATCATGAAGTTGTTGGAACCAAACCCATCATGGGAAGGGGGTATTTTCTTTAAGAGGCCCCCTTTTTCCAATAGCAGGCTCGAGATTGACCACAATGGGCTCCAATATGTCATTTCCGTACATGGGTTCTTCAAGTTTCTTTTGTTTAGACATGGGTAGAGAGACTTTCATAAACTTTCCAAACCAAGAGACGCATGGAACCCTAGCAAGGGGAAAACTCCTCTTTTGCACACTCTCTTACTTCCTGGCCCACTCTATTTCTAGGCCAATAATCATCTGAATTTATAAAGTGTGCAAAGTGAGTAGGTCAGTTCCCTTCAAAATGCACTTTGTTTATGGTATGTGGCACATTAATTTAGTAGTCCATCAACTCGACCAATTGCACCACTTCCATCTCCACCTTTCACATAGGCTCTTGAATTTGTAGATATAGATGGGAACAGATTAGGCTATCTTCATGCCATGTAAAATTGTGTTGTTTTGTGCAATGATGAAAACACATTCATTCATTGTTTTCCAATGAAATGCATATTTAAAATATTTCTCTATATATAGTAACTGCATATTTGGGAAGAAAAAAAAACATTAAAAAACCTAATAGTAATTATTTACATTCATGATTAAAGAGTTTGACTAATGTAACTTAGTCATTAATGCCAAAAAAATGACTCCAAACAATGATAAGATCACGTTTTTCCAATTGGACTAGGGCATGAACAATCAATTTTGATGCTTCTAATCAGGTGCAATGCATATTACCATCATTTGGAAATATAATGTAATAGTTGGGAATGGACATCATTGCAAGAAGAGTAATACAAACATGGAATTTTCTATGCACACATTTTCCTATGGAGTACAAATTTATAAAAAGAAATGGAAAATGAAGAAGTATATTGATATGCGAGGACTTGTAATTTGTCAAAGAGACAAATCTTGTAGATGTGATTCTTCTTTCTTTTTGAAGCGACACATATGCACCATCTTCCATTTACATATATTGTTCAAAGGAGAAGGCATGTAATATAAGTTGTCTCACTAACATGGTGACATATGAGATTGCTATGAAGGTTTAACCTTGATCTTTAGAGTTTTTGATGTCAATGGTTGCCTTATTTTTTTATTGCAAAGGAGAATTTTGTAACTTTATTATTTCATAGGGGAAATGATTGTTGGGCCATGGAATTGTTATCCTTTTTCCCTATTTTTAATCCCTTCTTGCTTCCCATAACCTTGTATTCATGCTTATTAATCTATTTTAATGCTTATATGGGGGATTTAGAACAAAGGTGTTTTCCATTGCATTTCTTTAGTATTTCATATGAATTATGGTTAAAAATTAGAGAAATAACGTATCTTGCATTTATCTTTGAAAGATAGTTGAATTTATGATTATTGCAGAACCAGTTGTCACTGATGTTACTCCTACGTTGCCATTGTTGTTACTACTACAACTAAATATTCATGATGTGGGTACTTGAGATTTCTTGTATGAGGCATTATTGAGTTGAAATATGCTTATTCTCAAAATATCTCAACGACCGAGGTCATACTTTTTGAGAAATTAAGTTTTTACGATTTTTTGTTACTCATGTTTGTTGTTACTCGCAGTAACAACATCACCAAAACTCCATGTACGAATTTTCAAATCCACAAAATTCCAACTTCAACCATCAACACCTGCCATGGATTTGGACCATCAAAAACCATTTGTAACGACCACATCGTTACGACAACAAAAGTGACAATACAACAAGTAATTTTTTTTTCTTTGCATTAGGAACTACACACCACAATTAATGGCAAAATTATTGACACAACATCCAAGGATCATCAAGGCGCCATAGCGTTCAAAAACCACACATGTAACATGAAATTTCATGACACAGGAGAATCTACATACTAAATCAATCCAGCAACGACATAATTCAAGGCGCAAAAAAGTACCCTCTTAACTTCTGGCCGTGTGATAAAATCAATTGTCAAATTACAATAAGCAACATCATTTTCAAGGTAAGAACATAATCCATTTGCCAAATTAACATATTCACTTATCGGTCATGTGCGCAATGATCCAATCATAAGGAAATCATGCAACAACATTGTGACAAGCACACTAGTAAACTAAGGCGTAACATTTACACGTCAACTTAGTCCATGGTGCAAGCAATCCCAACACCTATTCATCGGCATAATTCGAGGCGCAAGATAAACAATTTCAAAACCATTATACATTACATTAAAATTCATGCGCAAAAGTCTAAGATCTAAACCGTCATATATTACATCAATCCAAGGGTGCAAGTTAACTTGATTACTAAATCGATCATACAATGTCACAAGATAAAGTGCAATGTAATCAACTTCAATTGTTTCAAGGCGCAAAAACAAACATCCACTAAACTTTAAGGCACGCGGGTAATCCACTAACCTAAAAATTCACTTTCATAATCGTTGCGCCAGAGTAGTTTATCAAATATTTCACAACGTGTCAAGATCTATATACTCAATCAATCGATAATAATTTAATGGACACAAGAGTAAATTATCAACTTAGTCATGACGCAAGATGATCAACATTAAATTCAAAGTGGAAATGGAAAGTAAAAACTTCATCCTTCAATGACAACAAGGGTTAAGGAGCAAGTCTAATCACTTTATTTTTAAGATCTGCACGTGATCTAACTACCGGGTAAGTAAAAAATAAGCGTAACTCGATGCAAACATTTATTATTAATCTCTTAATTAAACATAAATCATCATTATTCAAGCGCGCAAAAATCCAATGGCTCAGGAAACTATCCGCCAACATATTTCAAGGATGAAGTAGAATCTATTAAATTCAACGTGCTATTATTCACTTACTAAATCAACAATACATCATGATATTATTTACGTATGAGTAATCATCCACTCTAATTCTCAGGGTGCATGGTAATAATCAATCTTTCTACGAGGCACAAGATAACTATCAACGCCATTAACACCATTTCATCATTTTAGTAGCGCAAAAGAGGTCTCGGTTTAAACTCATGGCGCATAAGCAATCATTGGTTTTATTTTCAAGGTGCAAGGAATCTATTTACTCAATTACTCAACAACAACTCCATTTAATGGAGTAACATGGTATTCCACTAAACTTTATCGTCAACAACAAGAAGCGTGTAAGGTAGTGAAGGGATAAATTTTGGGAAAAGGGGGTAATTATCGCTTAAGGTCCATAATAACAAAGTCAACAACTCCATCATTTAGAATTAGATAGTAAACATCATTATTAAAAATTCAACAAGGAGTTACATTTAATTTATACTCATTTAACCTAACACTTTACCTGGAGATAACATTTGACATTGGGATTTGAAAAATGAACCATAAAACTCTTACGAAACTAACAATCGCCCCAGGTGATATTAACCTCGGTAAATTAAGATGCGTTACAATCCATTGAACCAATAAGGCATCAACAAATTCCAGAGTAATTTAAGGTAAAGGGATTTTTTTTTTACATTCCTGGATAAGTTCGTCAAGGATAAGTTCGTCAAGGAGATCATGCTAAATATGGGAGAGTATTTTTTCCATAGGTATCTCGGTGGTGGAGGCGCTATAACTTAGGAAGAAATTAGATCTAGAGATTGAATCACTACAACGCACCATGCCAGATAAGACACAACCAAAATAAGGGAAATCGTCTAATGGGGTATCACTATAGTAACGAGATTCAAGCCCAAAATCTGGAAATTAGCACTGAAATCCCTATTCATGAAGTAATGCCTGAGGGTTTGGAATAAATTCCCCCTTGGGGTCTAACAAAAGAAGGTGTGAACGGTCCCAACAACGACCATGACTGTCTGGTTTCCGTTCAAAGCGAAGGATCCCATCTCAGCAGTTCACCACACATCCGATGTCTGCCATTGAAAGAAATCGAATGAACTTATGGTGCCTGAAGAGGATGATGCGCTGGGTAATCCTGAATAGTAGGCAGAGATAAATTTTGGGGAGGCGCAACTACAGTAAAGCATACGCTTCCCCCTTTCTAAAGGAAAAAAAATACACATTGATATAAATGCTAAGCGATTCGCGTAGCCAGTCTTCATGGCACGCAGAGGTGGTACTGGCCCTCCTCCTTCCAGCGTGGGCAGAGGCAATCCCAAAGGGCTGCGCATAGGTAAATGTTCAAGGGAAAGGTTCCAGGGAGAGGCCCTTTTTCGGTGCAAAAGATGACAATCTGGTTAGAACCGAATGGCTAGGAAAGGAAAAACGAGTTACGGTAAAAACGAAGGGCCTGTGAGAAAGGAAAAACAAAAAGCTGGGTAAAAGATGAATTTACAGTGTAAACACGACTTGCCGGTGAGAGAAAAAATCGATGGCTAGGTAAAGGATACATTTACTGTGTAAAAACAAAGGTGCATTTACTGAAGATTACAAGCGGCATGGAATAAGTAAGAACGTTGTTAGAGAGAGAGAATTCTAGCTGAGTCAGAAAAATAAAAGCAAAACGCCAGGCGTAAGAGAAACAGTTTTCTGAGTGAATAAATACCAAGAACGCGAAGCATTCAAGGGTTGATTCGTTTTAATAAGCCTTGGATAGTTGGTTGAAAGTTCAGAATTAATGCTGAGGGAGGGACGCAAAATACATCCAACAAAAGGTAGAGAGAGAGAAAAATCAAGCTAGGTAAAGGAATGACATCAAGCTTAAGCATATCTTAACCATGCATCAAGGACTCAAGATGACGCAATCTACTATTTACAAAAAACGGATCCCAATTGTTCGACGTGAGCAATATCATGAAATACTAGTTCAGTTACAACCGATACTTGATATACTTAACTTCTCAATGAATCCAATTGACAACATACATTCATACAAATTTTGAAATGAAATCTAATACCATCAGTAACTCAACTGATCGTTCCATGTGTATATATATACATAAGAGTTTCGTCCTCTTCTATCAGAGTGCAATTATAAACTAAGATTATGTTAATCAATCAATTACAATTACTGTAGCAATACATATGAAAGGAAAACTCATTGCAATGAAATCTTCTTCCGAATACCATAACCATCCATACAAGTATAAAATGTAATCTTAATACATTTAACAACTTTAACAGAATTACCTTGACTGATGACGACGAAGAGAATATGTACTCCCATAGTTGCGCTCCGTTCGGCTCATACTTGCTAACCGGTGAGACCTTACCGGTACCTCCCAACCAATGCTAGGGGTAATCTTCTCCCCCCTTAGCCCCCGAACCATAAAGGGGATATGCACACGAACCAAAGAAAGCTATCTCCCAGCTCGCTTCGCAAGGTCGAGTTACCACTCTCTATTCGAGCTAGTTATCCTAACTCCCACAAGAAAAATCAATCAAGAAAAATTTGGCAACGTAACCTTATGCCTACCAGTAGTCATCCATTCCTCTTCTATGCCATTCCTTTTATATATTTCTTCTTAGTGACCTTCCCATTAGCACGTTAAATTAGTTTTATTAAAAGATTATTTAGGAAATATTCTCCCACATACACTTTTCACCCGATCCCTTAGTTGCACAGAAATTTCATTCATTAATTAAATTAATTTTCCAATTTCCCTCACCCACCTAAAAGCGTTCTAAAAATGCTCCTCGATGTCCCTTTATTCCCTCACATTCCCTTAATGAGTGACACCTTTCTTAAATCTTAGTTGAGTTCAAATTTGGAAAGTTCTCTAGACTAGATTTCCTTCTATTTTCCACATTCCTTTTGTAATTAAGTTTCCCCTTTTTGGTCTAAGTTCTAAATTAGCAAGTTTCGCACATAGCAGCAATTCATTTTTTTTTTTAATAAATTCTTTCTCCTTTAATTTTTAAATTTTATTTTTCTTCATCCCCCCTTAATTAATTGATTAATTAGTTTTATTCCTTATACCCCCAATTAGAACTATGCTCTAATTTCAATTAGGATTAGCAAAATAGTTTTTAAGGGAAATTATAATTAATAAACTTTACTCATACATAATTAATTTAAGGCCGACCAAGTCAAAATGAGATATTGTTTTCTAGGTACCTAGGTTCATTGACTCAGCAGTGTTAAAACCGTGACGTGTCCTTCAAGACGCACTACATGCTCCAAGGGTGCCACTTGCCGTTATTCATGTTTCATATATGCGATGTGCCCTTCAGGACGCACTACGTGCTCCAAGGGTTCCACTCACCTTTTGAATAATTTTGGTAGACATCAAGCCCTTGGAGTCAATTCTTTGTTAGGTGACCTTGTGGGAGACTAAGGGCCTCTAAGGAATAAGGAACCTGGATTATTGCGTGCCCCTTAGAATGTTCATGAGCGACTGTCTCAGTCTACCTTCATGATATCGTGGATCTCTCGAAATAGGTAATGGTTAACCTATAGTTCGAGCCATGGCGAGAGTGTTAGTAGGATGTGGCAGGGCTACTGCCACACCTCTCCCTCAATATCTCTGGTTGTCGTTCATGACCCCTTTACTCCAAATGTGAGTCTTATTAGCAAGTAATCGTCAACCTACATCCATCAATGAAATGTGTCAGCGATCCATAATCAACATCATAATATACTTGTCATATGTCACATATGTAATAACAAAAATACTCAAACCATAAAAAGTCCACTCCCTGACTTGATCCAGAGTCCATGCAGGTCCATCAATGCCATCGACATCCTCAATTTGTTCAGAGTCATGCACACTCAGGAGAAACCAATCAATAACACTTGTCGATACAAATATAATCAAATAACATATCACCATACCCAAAACATCATCATAATAATCCATAAGTGAAATAGACAATCATATAATAAATCAGATTACTTTCATGCAATTGTTCTTAGAGAATAAGTCAAGTCATGTAGGCACGCAAGAGCGGGATGTTACACCATTTTGGATATGAAAACAATCTTGTAATCATTAACAAGATTAGTTTCAGTGGTTAACCAAGAACCTAAAAATTCTTGGGAAAAAGATCTTGGAGTTATTTATTGTTTGCTAATTGTTAGAAAAATATCTTGGAGTTATTTATTATTTGCTAATTGTTATCAAGGATCATGGAAACTATTAGTTATTTAAGAAATTGTTGTAAACACTATGGATTTCTTAAATCTGTAAGTGGGTTTATTTAGATATTTGTTATTTCTAGTTTCCATTAAATTTATGTATAAAAGAGTTCACTCTCTCTATCGTTCGAGGAGGACTCTTAGAGAAATGTTTGAATGACAATGGAATGATTTATTGATTTTTTATTTTAATTGTAGTTTTATAATTTTTGTAGTGTGTGATTTAATTAATTCAATTGATTTATTTCCTTTTCATATTTATAACAGATTGATTTCTTTTAATTAGCTTAATTAACTTAATTAATTTATGTTGATATAGAATAATATCAACACTTTGTTCTATGGAGGCATTGTGCACTCCAATAGAACATAGTATCGTGTAGCTTAGATGGTTTCTTTGATTTTTTGTTTTGTAATTTCATTATGAATTGACGTAGGATTTATTTAATTTAATTAGGTAACTAGTTTCTTGATTCAACATGTTTATGTAATTAGATTACTAATGCAAGGTTGTTTTTATATATATTTATGCAATTAAGTATTCATGTTGGATTTCATTTATTCATTTGTTTCTAATAAATGCATTTTATATTGGGTTGTATTCTTTTATGCCATTGATTAACAGTGCTTAATGCAATGACTATATTTGTTGGTCTTGGTAATGCCAAGGATCATATTGGCAAGGATTAGGCTCTGATTTCAAGGAATTAGTTAATTTTTTTTCCACCAAGTAGATAATCAATTTCCTTTCAACATGCGTGATTTATTTTCAACAAGCATGGTGTGAATTTCAATTTTTGCAAGAGTAATTTAGAGTTTCAATTCTGCAATTAGTTTTACTGCACATAGTTGGGGTTTCTTTGAGAGACAAATGAGTCATACTCTCGATATCTATGCAGCTTATGTATTTATTTTCAAGCAAGTGTGTGTTCCTAGAATTAGATTGTCGAGGCTTCTTTAAGAGATAGTTGATTCATACTCCTAATACCCACAACCAATGTGTTGCATTTTCGAGCATGTTTGATTCATTTTTGAAATGCGTGACATTTACTTTCTTGCAAGTGTGATATTTAATTTTCTGCAAAAGTGTGCTTTCAATTCCTGTAACTATGGATTTCTGTAGAACTTTTTCATATCTTGAGAAATGTCTATACTCTTACTACAAAAGTAATCATTGATACTATGACTACAACACATAAATAATAGTTGTTCCTACATATACAGTGCATGATAGTTCGCAAGTTCCATACAAACCCCAGATTGATAATTAAATGAACAATATTTTTAGTTGTCCTTCTGAGAAATTAGAAAGGTGATTAAAAGGAACCACCTTTTGTGGCATCGTTGTCGGGGAACTATTAATGGTGCAATATTCTTTCTATTATTGATTTCATTTATTTTTTTTGTTTTGATAAGTGTGCATTTATAATTTTTTTTAGCATGTGTTTCCTTTTAACTTGTGCGGTGTTTTTTTTTTTTGAGGATTGTAGAATAAAATGAAAGAAATCCAAAAAAAAGCTGGTGTAGTAAGAGTTGATCATCGTACTAATCTCTTTTTCAAGTCAAAAAACAGGTTACAAGTGCTACCGTGACTGGTGCATCATTGACTGCATTGTTGCAACACTGGATATGATACCGCAACACCGACATTGGAATGTTGATAAGATACCAATGGTTGAACATTTACGCAACTTCGAATATAATGGCTTCATGTCTCTATTTTGTGTTGTCTTTAAAACAATGGATCCACCAAAAATACTCATCAAGTGGTACAATGGATAATGAGAAAAGACAATAATGCAGTAAGCTAGCTTACCCAATGATAACTACTCTTGTTAGAATGAATACCAATCAGAGTAAATGCCAAAGGATCGATATGTATTCTTGAGTAGGTTGGCAAGAGGAATAAGGAAATGGTGAATGAAAATTTTACTGAAGAAAGTGCAAGGGGAAGTAGAAGCCTTCAAGCTTGATGATAAGGTATGGTTAATTTTCATTATTTGCATATGATGTATAATTTCATGGGTTGATTTGGTTCTTAGTTTCATCTTCTTCCTACTTTGTCCATGTTCAATCTTTAATTCTTTTCACTCTTTTCCATCTTCTCCACTTTATCTTTCTTCCCCTCTTGTCTCTTGCATCATTTATCTTCCTCATCTTCTTTATGGCATCCTTTTTTTCTATTGTCTCCTTTCCCTCCCATTCTACCTATTGAACCTTTATTTTTCATTGTTGATCGCTTTTACCGGTACATTGTCTCTTTGGTCTTAAGAATAATGAAAAATACATGATTGGTCAATAACTTGATGATGCTTCTAGTGTCATTGAAATTTTCATACCCCTCATCATACAATAATCTCAATTTCAAAAAAAAAATGTGGAATTTATCATGGATAATGAGACACTCTGTGGATTCCGTCGAAATCCCATGGTGGTTATGTCAAGCTCTCATTTTCTCAATTTCATTACCACATTTTTGAAATAAATACTTGATCTCCTTTTTCTCTTGATCTCGGGTGTACAATTTTCCCATTTGATACAAATCTTGTATCATTCATAATGAAAATTATGAGTATTTACAATTTTTTATTTGAGTGTTTTTTACATTAAGGATTACATGGAAAAAAAAATAACTCATACCTAGATCACCATTTGGAATAAATAGCTTATTGAATGGAGTTTTGTGGAAATTGGATCATTCAGCTTACTAAAAATAGAGTTGGGACATTCCTACTTTGGGGGATCATATAGTATCATTTTTAAAACCTATTTCTCTATAAAGTATCCCTTGAAATCTATTTCCTAACCCATCTTGAATTTTTCAATTTGAGTGTCAAACGAAGAAATTGTGGCCAAAATACACACTAGGTGTCAAGCAAGAAATTAAGGGACAGAGTTGGGACAGTCCGTTTTTAGGTGACTTGATGGATATCCATTTCAAATATGTTCCTAATGTATATTCTATTATGAATATAGTTTATAATTCAAGTGTAATCACTTTGTTTTGATATCATATGAGAAAGTTATGCCTAAAATACCAACTTCTTGTCTTAAATTTGCACCCTTAAAACTATGTTTCGTAAGCTATTCACCGAAATGTTTGATCCATAAAATTTATTGTATTCAAAACATGTTTCTAATGGGGATACACACATGATTATTATTTCATATCCAATTGGAATCATTTTGATCCATCATCAAATGAAAAAGTTATATTCAAAATAGTAACTTTTGGTCTAGAAGAGAATTCAAAAATAACTCTATCTTACAGGTTGTTCTTAAGAAGATTTGACATAGAATATTATGGAATTTTTAAAATATGTTTCTACTAGATATATACCTATGCATTTAATCTCATATTTCTTTGAAATCACTCATATTGGGCCTTGAATGAATATTTTATCAACAAAATACCACTGGGTAGTCTAGTTGGCCAACACTCCTCAACAGGTAAAAAAGTGATTTTTTCTTTTCTTGTTCCACCTCAGATTTTTTTATGAGCACCATTTTTCATTTTTTACGTATTTATTGGATGAAGAGAGACTGATCAACTCTCTTCCTCCATTATCTCATGTTTTATTGCAAGTAAGTGCCAACATTTTTGCAGGTCCTGGGAAGACTAAGGGGGTCAATTAATGCACAAGTGATTCTTGAAGAAAAAATTTCATACACAAAGGGGAATACTCTCCAGAAATCCTTCATATCCTGTAAAATCCTACTCTTGTGCACACTGAATGAACTTATTCTTTGAGGACACTTTCTTGCAAGTGATCTGGGTTATTATACTATTGGTCGTTTTGATTACAATTATGAGATATTATGGATTTGATAATTTGTTATTTTGTTGTATTTACATAGACAAGTGCTGAAGACCAGGTTATCCTGAGTGTGTAGGACTCTGGACATTGAGGATGAAAAGGCATAAATGAAACCCCTTAGACTCCAGATCGAGTGAGGGAGTGGACAATTGGGGTTTGAATGTTTTTGATGTGACATATGTACATATGATTAGATGTTATGATGATTGATTATTATTGCTGACATGATTCGTTGATGGATGCAGGCTAACAATAACTTGTTGGCTAGAATCACATGTGGAGTAGAGGGGTCACGCACGACAACCAGAGACTTTGAGGGAGAGGTGTGGAAAAAACCCTCCCACAGCCTACTAGCACTCCCGCCATGGCTCAAACTGTAGGTTAATGATTACCTAGTTCGAGAAGACCCAAGATGCCATGAGTGAAGATTGTGACATTCGCTCACGATGATTCTAAGAGCCACACAATAAGGTAGGGTCCTTATTCCTTAGAGGCCCTTAGTCTCCCATAATATCACCTGGAGGAGTATTGACTCCAGGGGTTTGACATCTACCAAATTCAGTCAAGAGGCGAGTGACACCCTTGGAGCATGTGGTGCATCCTGAAGGGCACGTCGCGCAAAGAAATGGAAAGAGGTGAGTGGCACCCTTGGAGCACGTAGTGGGTCTTGAAGGGCATGTCTCAATTTTAACTAGTAAGTGAATAAACCTAGTGCCCATAAAACTATGCCTCCTTAGGACCTAGTTAGCCTTAAAATGAATGATATGATAAGTAAAGTTTAAAAACAAATTTTTCCTAAAAAAAATGTCGCCCAACCTAGTGAATGTAAAACCTAGGTCTAAGCAGAACCCCTAAACAAAAATATTTAGACATATAACAAGAAGGGGGTAAAGAAATTCAAACTTTATTTATTAAAAAAAAAATAAAATTATATTGGAGAATTAAATTTAAAAACAAGGGGGTAATGGTTGTTTTTATCTACTTTTGCTAATTTAATTTTTAATTAAAAAGAAAAGAGGGAAAATGGTTGTTTTTATCTACACTTGCTAAATTAATTTTTAATTAAAAAGGAAAAAGGGTAAATGGTTGTTTCATCTACACTTGCTAAATTGATTTTTTTAGTTAAAAAGGAAAAAGGGGGGAACTTAAAAGAAATATGAAACTTAAGGAAAAAGGGAAACTTAAAGAAAAAGGGGAAACATAAAGAAAATGATGAATGTCTAACTTAGTAAGGAATGTTTCCTTTGGAACTTTCTATTTATGAACTCAACTAGGAATTAAGTAGGTCTAAGTCATTTAAGAATTGTAACGGAATTTTGGGACACCGATGAGTGTTTTTAGGAATGCTCTTAAGTGGATGAGGGAAATAAGAATATTTAATTAATTAATAAAATTGATTTTCTAGTGCAACTAGAAGATCGGGCGACATGTGTACGGGGGAGGTTTTTCCTAATTAATTAATGAAAAAGGAATCTAATGAGAATTTTGGGAAGCTAATTACTTGAAAAATCTATAAAAAGGATGGAGGAGGAGGAGTATGGATCCCATATTTTTGCGTAACATTACACTGCTGAAATTTTATCTTGACCAAACTTTCTCTTGTGGGAGTTGGGATACCCAGCTCAGGAAACGAGTAGTAGCTTGAACTTGCGAGGTGAGTTAGGTTCTATAATTCTCTTGTATTGTGTGTGTGGCCCCTTTGCAGTTTGGGGGGCTCAGGCGAAGAAGAGTACCCCTAGCATTGGCTGGGAGGTACTGGTGAGGTCACATCGGTTGGCTAGTAGGAGATGGACAGAGCGCGTGTGGGACAACGACTTCGAAGATTTCACATTTGACTACGGTATGCATGTGTGTATTGTATTGAATGGTAGTTTAAAATTGTTTAAATAAGCCTTTAGTAATGTACTTCTATTGTGTTCAAGTTTATGTTTAATCAACGTAACACTACGTGCGCCTTCAGTAATGTACTTCTACTGTGTTCAAGTTTATGTTTAATCAACGTAACACTATCAAGATATTTCATTTTTATCTTTCAACAAATTGTCTTGATGAGCCCAGCATTTGATCAGATAACTTAAAGTCATCCCAGCCTTATGATCGATGTATTTTGAATTGATTTCCCATGGCGAACCCAAACTCTGATTGCAATGACTTCTCTACGTTTGTTTTTATTGATTTAATACGAAGAAAAAATGTGTTTTTATCTTCTGTCCCTAATCCTTAAGTTATTAGTCTGTGCATGAGCAGTCGGCCAGGATCCTAATTGACTATCTTCACTCCAGTGCTTAAGACTGAGATTTAAATTCCTTGATTTCTTGTGCATGGATAATAAGTGAAGGATAATTTTCACCCATCTATCTATCCCTTACTTATCACTGCGTTTTTCTCTTATGATTAAACTCTGATCTCTGCATTTCTCTTTTATGCATAATCCCTGCATCCTTCAAAGAATTTTACTTCTGCGTTTGATTGATAAATTCCATCATATTTGAATGGTAAACCTCTACTCTTTTTATTGATAAATCCCAATGTTTTCTGGAATGGTAAATCTCTGCGTTTTTTTTATTTATTGGTAAAACCTTTACGGTTGAATGAGAATCACTGTGTTTGACTAAGATTAATGATGAATGATTAATCTTGAATGATTAATCTTTGAAGGATTAATCTATGAAGAAATCATTTTTACCCATAATCGATTTTCCCAAAAATCATTTTTTCTTGTCTTATCACACAACATTGACACACGATTTTCTTGGCTTATTAAACAACATTAACACCACGAATTACTGGGCATGTTACACAACATTCACACATGATTTTCTTGGCTTATTAAACAACATTAACACCACAAATTATTGGGCATGTTACACAACATTCACACACGATTTACCCAGCCTTTACTTAACCTTCACACCATGAAATTCATGGCGATTTACCCATCATTTTATGACTGTGTAATAGTTGCGTTATAACTGTGTAATGGTTGCATTTGTGACTGTGAAATGGTTGTGTTTTTGACGGTGTAATAGTTGCATTTTATGGTTGTGCAATAGTTGCGTTTTATGACTGTGTAATAGTTGCATTTTGTGACTGGGTAATTGTTGCATTTGTAATTGTTGCATTGTATTCCATGTATGACAATGATTTTCCTTTTAGTAATAATGATTGTCTTCCAACGATCTCTATATATTTGACAATGATTATAAACATGTCGTATGAAAATGCTACCATGTATTAAAAGACAATGATATCATACTTTTATTAGATAACCATACCATATTTTGATAGACAACATGCCATATATTTAATAGACAACCACATAATGCTTTTAATAGACAACGATTGATTGTGAACAATAATTATTAATGGACAACAATCTATTGAATGTTGATTTATTATTAATAGATAGCCCATGGTTTTATTGTTGATTTCTTATCATTCGATAGCACATGGTTAGACAACATTGATGGACATGATTTTATCTAATGTATGATAGACATCTAATACTTCATCATATAGACAATGTGTTTATGATAGACAGTGAATAATTCATGATAGGCAACACATACTTCATCAAAATTATCATCATTCGAGCTCTTTAGTAGTAATTTAATTGAAGGTAGGACATATCAGTTTTAAAAAGATATGGTTCCAATGATGGTCATGATCCTTACGACAAGTAGATTTATTGTTTTTATATATAAATGGTTATATATATATGTATTATGACTTATGAAAACAATAGATTAATTGTATTTTTTATATAGCGATTGTTCGTTTATCCATCTTACATATCAGTCTTTTAACTTCTGCCACAATAGATTAAATGCTGTGATGGTAATATAATAATGGCTTAACTGCTTTGGTAATAGATTATTGGATTAATTGAAATTATAATAGTTCACTCATTCACACATAGACATAATGATTAACAATTATTGATTTATGGTTTATTGGCATAATAGTTAATAGCTTGCACAAGATTAATGGTTGAGGATTTAATACTTTATTAGCTAAAACGATTAATAGTTTAACAATTAATTTTTTACTATGCGCCTTGTGCCTTAAGTCGAACTGTAAAGGGTGGTTGGTCATAGTTGTTTCACCACACATGTTGCCTTGTAGGAAATAATAAATCCTTTGGTCAATTACCCAATTTAATTTTGAGTGATGTCACCTTGTGTCTTGTCGACTTGTTGCTTGGGTGCTTGGGTATAGTCTTCGTGTATTTATTGACCGATGATTTGGTCTCCTAGCACGAGGGATTTAGCTTGGGTTAAAGGTCTAGATATTTTATGTTGCACCATGGTTACTATCACGCCTATCGCCTTGTAACGACATGATTCCTGATGAGGGGATCATTGCGCGCCCTAATGGATAGATGCGAATGATAACCTAGCCGGAGTCTTGGCTTCCCGATGTGGGCGTATTATTCATTGTAATTGATGTTGGTACTTGTTTCTGTAATGCCTTAATGCGATTGGTTTTGCGCGCCATAAAGGTTACTAGTTACTGGTCATCAAAGTTGATGTGTTAATTTGTTGATGTTGTCCTTTAGCTTGTAGGCATTGTCTTGCTTGTGTCAGGTGGGTAGCCGTTTTTATCTGTCTATTGATTATCGCATGTTTCGTCCAGTTGCATGATATGCTAGAATGATGGGTCATTGTTGTCTGTTGCCTGAATGTGTAAGTTTTGTTCATCATCAAGTTGTGTTGATTAATTGCTGTTGTTGACTGCCTTCCTGCTTAAAAGAAAAAAACAATTTTCACTACTTTGCATCACATGTAGTTGTAACGACGGGGGTCATTACATATGTTATCAGAGCCAGTTCGACCCGCAACTTGGGATCACTACGTCTTTCGTTGAGTATATGTTTGATTAAAATGTTGCTAATTAAATTGATTGTATGTGTGCAGGTAGTCATGGTTAGAGGATGCCACATAGGCAGACAATAGGGTGCTAGGGGAGGAGGAGCGACGCCCCCAATAACATCCATGCTTGAGGGGTCTAACCCCTAAGGAGACAAACAAGTTGTCAAGTAGGAAAAAATAGTTGTGGGTAATGTGGCTAGGCTGATGAGGTGGTGAGATAATTTGTGGACATCTTCCTTGAGGAGTTCCCTAGGATGTTGCCAGAGAGGGAGTTGGAATTTACCATAGAACTAAAACTGGGGACTGAACCGATAGCAAGAACGCCTTATCGGATGTCGACCCTGGAGTTACAAGAGTTGAAAATTCAACTGAAGGAATTGTTGGACCTATACTTATACGTCCAAGTGTGTCACCGTGGGGTGCACCTGTTATTTTCATAGGAAGGAAGCATGGGTCATGGAGACTCTACATTGATTATCGTCAATTGAACAAGGCAACGATCAAGAATCAATATCCGTTGCCAAGGATGGATGATTTGTTTGATCAGATGAAGGGTGCGACGGTATTTTCAAATATTGACTTGAGATCAGGGTATCACTAGTTATGGATCAAGGAGGATGACATCCCTAAGACTACCTTTAAGATGAGGTTGGACATTATGAGTTTACTGTTTTACCGTTTGGACTGACGAATGCCCCAGGGGTATTTATGAGTTTGATGAATGGGGTATTCCACAAATACTTGGACAGGTTCATCCAAGTATTCATTGATGATATTTTTATTTACTCTCGGATGATGGAGGAGCACGATGAACACTTGCACTTGGTACTACAATTTCTACAAAATAACAAATTGTATGGGAAGTTGTCCAAATGCTAGTTTTATCAATCGAAGATTCATTACTTAGGGCATGCCATCTCTGATGAAGGTATCGCTGTGGATCCAGCAAAGGTTGAGGCTATTATGGAATGGCCTACACCGACGAATGTCCCCGAAGTGCATAGCTTCATGGGTTTAGCAAGATAATATCGACGATTTGTCGAGGGTTTTTCGAAGATAAAAAGTTCGATCACGGAATTGTAGAAGAAGAACAAGAATTTTTTTTGGACCAAGAAATGCACGGAGGAATTTCAGAGACTCAAGGAGCTGTTGACGATAACACCAATACTGAAGATCCCTAACATGGATGTGGAATTCTTGGTATGCACTGACACATCCAAGGAAGGCTTAGGCAGAGTCTTGATGCAAGACGGTCGAGTGATTTCTTACATCTCGAGAAAGTTGAGACGACACAAGGAGAACTATGAAACACATGATTTGGAGTTGTTAGCCATTGTTTATGCCTTGAGAGTTTGGAGACACTACCTGATTGGATAGAAATTCGAACTAAAAACAGACCACTATGGTCCAAAACACATATTTACGCAAAGCAAATTGAACACGCGACAACGACATTGGTCGGAATTGCTTAGCGAGTACGATTTCGAGATTACTTACATAAAAGGAACAAGGAACAAAGTGGCAGATGCATTGAGTCGGAGATCGTGCATCTTTTCGATGATGCCTCTCTAGATGAATCTATGTGAAAATATTCTAACTGTACAATGCGACGATGACTGGTACAACGAGGCCAAGTATTTTTTCAAACTAAACACAATGATGGTACCAATATTTGAAGGATTTACGTTGGACGAAGACAAATTATTGAGATTTAAAAATCGAATTTATGTACCACTGAACGACGAGTTAAGGAGTTTGATCATAAACAAGTGTCATAGAGGAGTGTATATGGCTCATCCTGGAGTCACAAAGATGAGGGAAGAGCTTAAGCCATTATTCTTTTGGAAATGAATGAAGGAAGACATAGCCAACTATATGGAAAGATGTCTAGAATGTGAGCAGGTGAAGGCGGAACATAGACATCCGACAAGATTAGTACAACCACATGCAATTACAGAATCGAAATGGGAGGTCATTTTAATGGATTTCATTATTGGATTTCCACTGATGGCAAGGAGGAATGACTCAATTTTTGTGGTATTCGACACTCTGACGAAGAGTGATCATTTTAGTCCTGTGCATACGACGTATCACACACCTAACATTGCTAGATTTTTCATCAAAAATATTGTGAGGCTACATGGCATGCCTAAGAGAATTATATTCGATCAAGGATCGATGTTTACTGGACAATTTTGGACTAATTTCCAAGAGGCCTTGGGAACACAACTTAAATTTAGTACCGTGTATCACCCAGAGACAGATGGGCAGACCGAATGAATAAACCAAATCTTGGAGGACATGTTGCACATGTACGTGATGGACCAACATAAGCATTGGGAATAATTCTTTCCACTGGTAGAAATCGCGTATAACAATAGTTATTGAAGCACCATTAAGATGGTGCCTTTTGAGTTTCTTTACGGGCGACCGTGTCAAACGCCTTTGAATTGGGATCAACTTGAGGATACTGAATGAACTTATTCTTTGAGGACACTTGCTTGCAAGTGATTTGGGACACTCTTGCGTGCACTGAATGAACTTATTCTTTAAGGACACTTTCTTGCAAGTGATCTGGGTTATTATACCATTGTTCGGTTTGATTATGATTATGAGATATTATGGATTTGATGATCTGTTCTTTTGTTGTGTTTACATAGATAGGTGCTATTGAATGGGTTCTCCTGACTGTGCAGGACTTTGGACATTGAGGATGTAGAGGCATCTATGAAACCCCTTAGACTCCAGACCGAGTGAGGGAGTGGACAATTGGGGTTTGAATGTTGTTGATGAGACATATGTACATATGATTAGATGTTATGATGATTGATTATTATTGCTGACATGATTCCTTGATGGATGTAGGCTGACAATAACTTGTTGACTAGAATCACATGTGGATTAGAGGGGTCATGCCCGACAACCAGAGACTTTGAGGGAGAGGTGTGGAAACAACCCTGCCACAGCCTACTAGCACTCCCGCCATGGATTGAACTGTAGGTTAACGATTACCTAGTTCGAGAAGACCCACGATGCCATGAGAGAAAACTGTGACAGTCGCTCACAATGATTCTAAGGGGTGCATAATAAGGAAGGGGCCTTATTACTTAGAGGCCCTTAGTCTCCCATAAGATCACCTAGAGGAGTATTGATTCCAGGGGTTTGACATATACCAAATTCATTCAAGAGGCAAGTGGTGTTGGGTATGTGTTATATTCTTTGCATGTCTATGTGTGGGTGCGTCAGATATGCCAACTGCATCTGACGATCCCTCATACTAGTGCTCTGCCTATGCCATGTGTGCCGAGCACTTTCCTAGGGGGGTCCCAAGGGGGGGAAGGTATGCCCCCCCCTTGGTTATGTGCAACGTTCGACAACGGGCAGTAGCCTAGGGTAGCGCCCCAAAATTTTGTTTTGGGCGGTTTTTGCTATTTTTAGCGGATTTTTCTATTTTTAGTGGTTTTGTAAATTAATCCCGGATTAAGGGATTAGGGTTTTGGTATCTACGGAATACCTAAAAACATTGTATATATATTGTATAGTGAATGGTGAAATTCGATATAATTAATATAAGAAAGGTTTTCCCGGTTGAGGGCTTCCGGTATAAATCTCTGTGTACTATGAGAATGAGCTATTGATTAAATTCTGTTTTTCTTAAGAATCTATATGAATTGATTTACTTCACAGGTTTAAAAATTACATGTGGTATCAGAGCTCATTTTTGGCTTCAGAGGGATGACTTTGTTGTCGAGGGTTTGGCTCAGTCTTGATAGATCAAGTTTATCTTGGGTCTGTGATAAACCTGGGTTTAGTGGGAGATTTTGTAGTGATGATTTGAGTGTAGAAAGAGGAATGTAAATCTCTTCTAGAATCGAGATAGAGAAGTTCAATGGTAAAAAAATTGAGCTATGGAAGCTGAATATGGAGGACCTTCTTGTAGACAAAGAACAATGGATCGTTGCGGATCCTGGTACACAACCTACTAGTACATCATCTACTAGCACATAGGCTACTGGTACACAACCTTGTTGGCAGCCAACCCATTTTTTTCGATTGCTCTCAAAAAGCTGCCTACACCCCTTGTCGTATTACGACAAACCATCGTCGCATTGTGCTAATGGACATTCATCTTATTTTTGCAATCATTACAATTCAATATCGACCCAGTTTTTCACAACTGCAAGTGTGAAAACACTTCTTTCGTTGATTAGATTGTCGTCGTCTTTGGTTGATACTTGATCACCGGTTTATCATCTGATTGCTAATGTTGTATCAGACTTATGT
>SNQJ01S0081559.1:0-33302 GCA_010110895.2 Picea sitchensis
CTAGGGTTATTATCCAACTCATTAGGGTTTCTCTTGCTTCCCAGAGTCTTCTATTCTCGTCAGGTTCACACGTGGGGGTAAATACCTCCCATAGCTACCATAATATTAACAGTGTGTAGGATGGTTGAAAGTTAGAACTTATCAACCAAGAGCAGAGTTGAAGGGTTGCTATTGCAGAGGGTGCACAAAGTCAAGAAGGTTCAAATACTTAGAAGTATTTGAAGAAGTTCTGCAAGGAGTGCGTGTAGGAGCTCTTCGAGGCTTGAAGTTGATAGTGAAAGCTCAGAAGAGATAACCCCTTTGATACTTCAAGGGAAGATGGAATTAAGTACTTCAGAAGGAGACAAAGTGAAGATAATTTGTAGGAGCTAAGCTCAGGTGAAGAACATTGGTTCATTTCATGGGAGCTATCAAGGAGGAAACGAACGGTCGGAATTCTCTGTCATGAATTCACAAAACCCTGAGGGTCGTAGGATCCAGAAGAGTTGCAGGGTGGATAAGGTTTGGGTGAATCCATTCTATTGGCATTAAGATTCATGCCAACCATTGATCACGATCTATCTAAGTTGTTAGATCATTTCGGGGTTCAAGAACCTGAGAGGACAGTGGCTTGGGATCGAGAGTTTTGAACTCCCGATACCCAAAAGACCGAAATCGCACTGTCCATTGGATTGAAGAGAGACTTATAGCCATTGATCTCATTAGAAGTACTATTTCGGAGTTCACAGTTTTGAAGGTCGAAGAGATGGGAACTTTGCATCTGGATTTGTGAAATCGTGAAGTCCAAAATTCCGATAAAGTGACGCAACCCATGTGGAAGTCAACTTTTGATTGACCTATTGGGTTTCGGCATTTCGACATTCGTGAAGATGAGAGGTAAGGTATCCTTTCTTCTGGGATTTATGAAATCATGAAATGCGATAAGGCCATGCAAGAGGAGGACGTGGAAAACATTTTGGGTATTCGTCATTTTGGGTTTCATCAGTTGGAGGCCGGGAAACTCGACGACAGGTATCGCGAAATCGTGAACCCCGAAGCCTCGAATTTAGAAAAGGGCACGATGCTATTGTGGTTAAAGGGGATTTAGTTGGCGCCTGGCGTTTTCTCACACAGGATCATCTCATAAGGACCTATGGATTGAAATTGTTGAAGGTTCTGATAGGGATCCAAAGAGAGCCACTTCGGCTCAGAGGGATATTTAGAGCGATCCTGCACAGACCTCGACCCGAGGGTTTGGGGGTCTTCACCAAAGGTTCGGTAGTTACTGTTTTGTTGGTATGCTATTGTAGCGTTGAACCCTAGGTCTACCCCTATGCCAACATAAGCTCAGGTAGATTCTTTCAACTTCATATCTAATCTTAGGCATTTGTTGGGCCTCCTCAATCCTACAAATTGAGGACCCTCTCATGTATTTTCATCAATGAATATCAATATATCACCTCTTCTCCTATAGGAGGTTTCATTTTTGCAGTCCTTGGCATACCTATGTGATTTTTTCACATGGTATCAAAGAAATTCTACAAACCCCTTCTCATATTTTTCTGAGAGAGTTTCAATATGTCGTTGATCGCTTTTGTTTGTAAGGCATCCACCCTTTTTCCAATGTTGCTATCATTCTCACTTGTCCTCTCCATCCTTCTCTTCATGTGAGTGGCCTTCCTCTCAATGTTCTTTTGTACACTTCGTTCCTAATGTAGACCCTCTCCCTTTTGTTCTGTGTTCTTCTAATGCAGATTCCAAGGTTTCTTTGTCATCCAAATCCTCCATTGGCTCTAGGGTTATCCTAGTTACTCATAACAAGTTTACATGTAATTTTTTTTGTCTTGTGACTCTCAACACTTAAATATGAATCACCCCATCAATATTTTATTCCAATGTAAATCAATTGATTGATTCTCTAGTTTTGTAACATAAATCATCTAGCTTGTCCAATTATAGGAATTATTGGTGTGCGCATTCATAGGGAGGTTTGAACAATAGACTTAACATTTTTTTCTTCCTTATTGGTCAAATATTTCAATATGGATTTGGCTTGATCAAATTTGTGCCTAACCTACCAAGTTTTCTTGAAGGGATGAACATTATTCTCACACCTTTGCATCCTCCTTGTGTGGCATCGATAAACCTTCTCTCTTGGCCTGAAATCATTTTTGGGTTGGTGTCACTTATGCGTTCAAGTATCACATGTGGAGTGCTTCAATAAAAGTCAGGGTTTCTGAAATCATTGTTGGGTTGGTGTCACATATGCGTTCAAGTCCTGGATGTGGAGTGCTTCAATAAAATTGGGGGTTGAACATCGATGGGGTGAAAATATGACCCAAACCAAATGACCAACGTTCTAATTCCCTCAACTGAATATTAACTTTGACAACCAAAGTCTTCTTGTAGACAATTCTTGTATCCTAGGAGGCCATGGCCGCCATAAGGTGAAAGTTCAAATCACCCAGAGATTGACAAAGGTGTTGTCAATTTTGATGAGTTGTGTGTTGCGAGTTGTAGGAATTGTGGTGATGGGATTCTACAATTTTATGTCAAAGGGTAAGAAATCCCATGCATTGTGTGATATATGGAATGGAAGATTAGAATGATTCTTATTTTGCATCTGTAGATATGGATATTCAGTTACGAAATTCTCTCATTGCATGCTATATTGCAAGGAATATTAGAAATTGATTCTTATTTCCCATCTGCAGATATGGATATTCAATTATGTTGTTTGACATATGATACTAGTTTATGTGCTTGTTGTTTAATAGTATATGCTTCATGCATAGTGAAATTGTTGTGTTTTGTTGAAGTTTGTTCTGGTGTTTTATTAAATCCTTTTCTTGTTCATCATATGCATGTAGTTGTATTTTTCAAAATATATTGTGATGTGCAATGCACTGTTGTTTATGTGCGTAAGTGTTTGCTTTGAAAATTTGTCTACATCCTCTGTAATTGTATCTTTTTTGCTTTGTGCATGGTTTTCTCCAGAGACAATGAACATTTTGTTTGTTTTCAATTCTTGTGCAGATAATTTATACCAATTCTTATTTTGGGTTAGTAGATATGGATATTCAGTTATGTTTGTTGGATATATGCAATTAGTTTGTGTGCTTCTTATCTAACATAAAAAATCCTATGCATTGCATGTTATATGGAAAGAAAGATTATAACTTGATTCTTATTTTGCGTCTACAAATATGGATATTCAATTATGTTTGTTGGACAGATGCAATTAGTTTGTGTGCTTGTTGTTTAATACTGTATGCTTCATGCATAGTGCAAGTGTTGTGTTCCATTGTAGTTTTTTCTGGTGTTTTATAAACCTTGTTGTTGTTCATCATATGCAGATAGTTCCATTTTTGGAAAGATATTGTGATGTCCAATGTGTTATTTCTTATGTGCTGAAGAATTTTATTTGAATTTTTTTCCGCATCACGCATAGTTGTATTTTCCATGTTTTTTTCATTGTTTAAGCCTGGGATAGTGAAGATTTGGTCTCTTATTGCTTATGTGTGGAAGCGTTTTCTTTGAAAATTTGTCATCATCCTGCGTAGTTGTATCTTTTGTTCTTTGTATAGGGTTTTAGCCTAGGACACTGAAGATTATTTCTATTTTCAATTCCTATGTGGATAATTTATACCAGTTCTTATTTTGTGTCTGTAGATATGGATATTTACCTAGGTTTCTCTTGAGGGGTCCTAAATCCCTTTAACAGAACAACAAGAACCAAACCTACCACTAAGGCCCAATTAGACACTATAACATTTAATGGTGGAATGGTTCTCCATATCTTTCAATCTAACCAATTAATCGATGGGATTTACGTAGTGATTGACAAGATGTCTTCTTGTGAAAGATCCTCCTTCAGTTGGAATGTTCTCTTTTTGTATTTTCTCTTATAGGTGGAATCGATACAACATAAATGCTAGTATAAACTAGCTGGGTAACAAAGGCGGAATTATTAACTACTGAAGAAGGCTGATCTTGGGATAACCCTCTTGTTGAAGCATGCAGACAATGATTCTTACACCTACACCAAGCCTAGTACTAATACATTAACTTGTTGGTGTTGCAATTATTTACTGAGATACAATTATCAGAAAAGAACATACATGCAATAAAATTATGGCAAGAAAATTATTTTTTTGGCTCTAATCACTAATCACACATTAACACAACGATTTGTCTTACATCATTAGAGACAAGAATTATAAAAATATTGAATCAGATAACTTATCAACAAATTCAGAAACTCTTACTCATTACAACACCATTCATGAGATAATGTCATAAGTAATTCCTCCTTATGATCCAATCACACACGCCTTTGATGAAAACAAAAAAACTTGTCTTAGGTCCTAACATGACTTCTCAATTAAGGTAGTTTCGAAATAGTTCTTTACAATTCCAAAAATGAGGGTCTTTTCAAAAACCATCGACCCTTTCTAAGAGGTCCATGCTCTTATTTATAACATATTATTGACTAAAAATAACTATCAAAAGTGAAATCTAAGTAAAACAAAATATCGCCACATGGCTCTTTCATCTCTCAGTCTTCTAAGAGTCATCAAACGGTTTCACTTGAGTGGATGAATCTTCTCATACTCTGACCATTTGACAAAGAGCTCCTCACATGTGTTGGCATACTGGAATCTATGTTGGTCCATTGAGGCCGAAAGGATATCCTTTATCTCCATTTCCTATGCCTGATACTTGACTACTTTAGCACTTAATTGTTGTAACACTATCTGATCCTTGATCGGGTGCTCCATGAACTGTTTCACTTGACTTGGCACAACGTTTTCCACCTTTTCTATCTTCATAGCCCATGATGACTCTTGTTCGGCATGTACTTTGACTATGTCATGCAAGTCGCCAAAGTTCTTAGGTGTGTCGAATTTTGGAAGGGCAATGTCTCTCATTGCCCAATTGATCTTGGTCCAAATCCTTTCGCACTAGACCCATTTCTCTTGGATTTCTTGATGAGGTTCTTGGGCCATTTTCACCCAGTATTTGGCTGACTTCTTTATAAAATCGATGCTATTATCCCTTATTACCTGAATGTTGTTCTCTTGGGCATCTCAACCCTATTGAATTGCGCTGATGTAATCAATCCTTTCTAGTACTTGGTGTGATTTTTCATACCATCTTTCCATATCCTTGCACATCGCTAATGCCATAAGGGTGTCTTATTGGAAATTGGCTATCCCTGTAGTGAAAATATGTCACTCATTTGTGAATTTACTGTAGGCATCCTGTAATTCACTTCTCAAGAACATTGTGGCCTATGTGGAGTCCTGATAATATTTCTCCAAATGGCGTAGATGATCAAACTCCTTTAGCATAGTGGCCAGCTCCTCTTCATCTTTCCTCTCTCTACCCAGGGTGGCATCTGTGATTTACATCCCTATGTTGATAAGCTCAGACGTATTGGCATGCTCCGTGCTAATTAATTTCTCCTCTGTGGTGATGAGGATGGAGATGTTTAGAGTAATCCTCCTCTTCTTGGTGGTTCTCTTCATGATGGATTTCCTATTTCGGTCATAGGATATGGCTTGTATATCATTGACCTCATCCATGAGTTCAAGGATTTGCTACTCTCCCCAAGTAAGCGTCTTTCCTAGGCTCTCAACGATGTATATATGTTCAAGAATGGGTTTTTGAACCTATTATGTGTGTCTCGAAAGTTCCACCTCTGCTTGTTTCTCATTGGGAGGTAAAGTACCAACCAAAATTGATGCATCAGGGGAAGACTCAGTACCTACTTGATAATCAGTTGTTGAGATGTTGATTTCCTACTGTGGAATTTCTTCTTCTTGTTCGCCCAATCCTAACTCATCCTTCGGGCTATCCACTTGGGTCTCTGGTGCATCAAGTAGCTCAGTCTCTAAGACACTTTAGACCTCCTGGTCACTCTTTGGAAGGCTTTTAATTTGAGCATCGAGAGCCGGGGAATATACTTTCTCAGGTTCCTTTTCCTTTGTGATCTATACTGGAGTCACTAGAGAAACCTCTGAACTCTCCTCATCATCATATATTGTTATTAAGTCATGTAGAGGGTTTGGTCCATCTTCTCTCCTTGATGTCCTTGCTATATAAGGCTACACTAAAATGTACCCTAGTGATCTGGCATGTGGCGTTGAAACTTTAGGGTTATCTAACCCAGTGATCTCTTCAATCTGTATCGGCTCAAGGTCACTTGGAGCTTCCAAGATTTCAATTGGGTTGTCCGTAGGAACCCTTGTCATCACCACAAGGTCTGGATCATTTTGTAGTTGATCAATTTCTCTCTATGATTCTACCATTAAGCGCAGACCCCTATTTTGTTCCTTTGGTGTCAAGAACAACCCCCTTCCCTGCACCTTCGTTGCCTCTGTCGCTTTGATTTATTCCCTGGATCTTAGTGCCTCTTGAACCGACTGCTCTATTGTTGCCTCTTGTTCATCCATGCTCATTGCCTTGAACCTGGTCATTTTTGGGTCGACCATCCTTTGCACCAACTTGTCCCAGCTGGGAATTCTCTGTGAAGACTTTGTCCTCGAACTTATCATGAGCATATGACCAACAGGATGACACCTGTGAAGCATGATGCAAGACCATGCCCTTTCGATCGTGGTTGCAAAATAAGCCTGTCCAAAACTTGAATTCGAGTTGGCTCAACCCTTATTATTTAGCTTGAGAGATATCCTTTACTAAATAGAACCCTACCTGGAAACTATAGGGTATGAAGGCTTCCTTCTTGCATTTTCCCAATGTGACATTATAGCCCTACAATATGGTTTGATAACATATTTCTACTACAATGATCCAGTCTGGGACATGAGCTAGTAGGATATGTGGTGCTCTAGTGGCCTTGAACACCCTGATGTAGGTGGCATGCTCATCAAAATACCAATGGCTTACCTTGGAGATGAGTTTTTTGGTTGTCGTCGATATCCTTGGGCATTCCTTTTTAAAAAGAATAAAATAAATTCGGGCGCTGTATTCATAACTTATGAGGGAGTAAGATTTATTATACATGTTTTCCCATAACACACTGAAGTAGACATGGACCAAAATATCTGCAACATGATGTCTTAGGTTCATGCTGACGAAAACATTCCTAAAGCACATGACATCGAGCAGGTATGAGGCCATGTAAAAAGTTGGTGCTTCTCCTTCCTTCGGTGTCAAATCCTACTACACATAGGTGCTCAGTTGTTTGGAGATTATTTCTCCCCAGTTGAAGCTACACCCAATGATTGTGAATGTGTATTCCAAAGGAATCCAAGCTTCTGAAAACTTGGAGCAATCCTTTTCTCCGTATAGCCGAAAGATGAGAGCCATCAAATAAATGTATGGCTCCCTCAGGTTAATTGTCCCGTACCATCCATTGCTCTGATTTGTGAATTTATTATCTTCCCTCCACCATGAGGCCATCAAGCGTTTGGTGCCATGGAGTTCATAGAACTTAACCAAAAATCCTGTGTTGAGCTGCTTCTCTGAGTCCCTGAGCTTGTAGTATTTATGGACCTTTGTCGGGAGGAAAAATATGACACACCCGCCATTCTCATTGATAATCAAACATTCCCTCCCATCCATGTGGTAGATGAGCCACTTTAGGACTTTTATGCAGGGGAAAATGGGGGTTCTTCTCGCCACCATGTGCATATATGACCGCCGTATGTTGGGGAATACCTGGTCATCGAGCACCCTTACATCTGGGTCACTGTGTGGGATATACTCTGGGTATTCTTCTCTGCTAATCTTGTTGAAAAGATCCCCCCATTGTGGTAGCACCACCTTGGATCCAGTACTCACCTTGGTATCGCCAAAAGTCAAAGGTTGGATGAAAACTTTCTTTGTTTTTGTCTTGACGACAGGCTTCAGACTAGGGATGTACTCCAATTGCCTCACAGTCCCTAGAGAGGAACTTTCGCCTGTCTCTAGTTCTTTTAGCTTTGGTGCTCTCAATGAGTGTTTGGTGGTTGGATTTCTTGGAGGCATTGTTCCTGCAACTTAAACAAATTTTTAGAGATTGTGAAAAAAAAAATGGACAAACATATATAAATTATAGAAAGCGAGTTGATAGACTTGGATACATACCTCTGAATCTTGTTAAAACCTGGTTTTTGAACACGAGGTCGATATTGCCTTCACATTGTTTTTTTCTCTTATTTAGACACTATGGGATTCTCTTACACATAGAATGAATTTGTTCACAATGGTTCAAGATATTTTAAATAGGAAAGATCTTACTGAGTCTCATCATCCATTCAATTCGGGTTATGAGTGGAAATTCAAAAAATATGTCGTTGAATATTTAGAACTTAAATTCATCATGGGTTGATGGCGCAGGCGCAGGTGGTGATGTGGTCTATCAATGATTTCAAACATGAGGTTTTGATTGGCGCATGAGGTAGAAACTAATGGAGGATCGGGTATTAATTAGCTCCTTAAATGCCCAAAATCTGATCGTATCTAATGCTAAAATTGCCATATCGTGTCGCTCTTTCAGTGGGTGGATTGGGGATCAAGGTTGTGCTATGAACGTTTTCATTGATATACTCCTACCAAATATCTGATGTTGATAGATATTATCATACAATGATGATGCGACAAAGCTAACTCAAAGGTGTGACTCAGACCTAGGGAACCAAGAATGACTTGGGATAGAATTAGAGTGTATGACCCTCTTACCTGGTAAGGACACATGTTGTTGGAGACTAGTGACTTAATTCGCTCGTATTAGTCAGAGTCGGGACTTTCCTTAATATATTCATTCTAAAACCAAATCCTATCTTTCCGATGCCGAAAAGTGTGAAGTATCGATGATCAGAGATAAGCCTACCAAAGCGCTCTCGGATCGGCTCCCTCGAAAAAGTCCTGATGCCGAAAATGCATCGGGGATCGACGATCAGGGATAAATTTATCGTGGTCAAAATGTTTGTTGTGATCCTTTTGGGCATCGACTGTATTTGATATTTCTTCATTAATGTCTATCGTCCCCATATTTTACCAATGTCGAAGGGGAATCGGCTATCGGCGATACTTTTATGCGAAACAATTAACCAAAACCAAAACTTCCTTATTCCGATGTCGATGAAGATCAACGCTCAATGACTATTGTTTTTGATTGGTTCCTATAGTTACTTGAATTCTTTTAGATGTCAAACCTAAGAACGTTGGGTGCAGTGTTTGGCTTCCAATTCTTAATTTAGGTGTTAAAGTATTTTAGTCATGGGGTTTCACAAGTTCAAACAAACCTGGATAGGTGATGAGATTCATGAAAATAAACAAGGAAAAAACATTTCCCAAAATGAAATAGAGTCAGACAATGCAGAATACCAAGTTGTAACCAAAAAGTGAGAAAAAAATCGATAAGGCTTTTTAGAGTGTGTTGAGTGCTCAATGGTTTCTTGGATAGATGCAATAGTGAATGTGTTGTGTTTTATTGGAATTATATTTAGTGTTTTGTTTAATTCCCTTAAGGTTCATCATATGAAAAATTGTATGTGTTGGTAGTTGTCTTTGAATTCCATTTTCATTTGAAGATGCAGATAGGTTCATTTTTTTGAAAGATATTTTGATGTGCAATTCATTGCTGCTTATGTGTGAAGATGTTTTCTTTCAAAAACATTCTGCATCGAGAACAATTTTTTCCTTTGTGCTATGTACATATTTTTTCCTTGCACAATGAACATTCAGTCTATTTTCAATTCGTGTGTAGATAATTGATATCATTTATGTTGCATCTATCCATAGCAGTGCTTTTGCATGTCAATGTTTGCAATACTTTTGGGATGCACATGTGGGGGGACTCGATGCAGTTATGTCTTTCACATGTTCATTTACATTTGGAGATGAAGATAACTGTATTTTTTGAAAGATATGTCTTGATGCCAGGAATACGATGAAATTGTTTCAATAAATAGGGTGCTAGTTCATGTTGGTATGATTGAAATGCATGTGTATCTTTTTTGTGGAGGGAAGGAAAGAAATGATAAGTTGCTCCATTTCACAATTCAATGGAATAGTAATGAAAATGGGAGCAGGAAGTGGACTGCATAAAACTAATATTTTGCATGGTAATATGGAACAATTCATCGAATCAAAAAGAGGATTCATGTGTAGAAGATTTTCAATATTGCAATTTGAAATTCGTTGTTGCTTATGTACAAAAAACATTTCTTGGACAATTTGTTGGCATCTCGCACAACTATGTCTTCTATGCTTTGTCCAAATTTTTTTTCCTAGAACATTTGACATTTCATCTGTTTCCAATTATTGTGTAGACAATTGTTACCAATTTTCTAGCATGCTTGCATTGCAGTTCTTTTGCAAGTTGGCAATTGCAATAGTTATGGACCATGGATTTTTCCCATGTTGTGTGGAGGATTTTTCTATGAACATATGTGGGTACTCAGTGTAGCTATGTCTTCGGCACCTCTTCTCTACACAAAGACATATTGTGATTGCATCCATGATTTATGTGCACATGTTTTTATGGTGCAATAAACATTTGTTCTATTTTCAACTGTTGTGTGAAAAAATGATATCAATTGTTGAGGATGCCTTCATTGCAGTGCTTGTGCGTGTTGGCATTTGAAAATTTATGCAATATGGATTGAGGCAAGGCATGTGGTTTCTTAGGTTGCAAGAAGGATTTTTCTATGGACCTATGTACATAACCAATTTAGTTATGTATCACGAGGCTGTGTGCTTTGTAGAGGCATATGGCTACTACAGGTAGCCCTTGTGTATTTTAATTTTTTGTGCAAAGAATTTGTGTCAGTTGTCATTCTACAGTTCCACACCTTAGTGGTCCTATGGAATATTTTTATATGGTCATGTTTTGAAGTACACATATGTATTGGTTGTGTGCAATGGAAATAGGGGTAGGTACATGGAAAGCATAGAAAACACTTGTCTAATATAGCTTTAGCATGGTGTATATTCAATAAGGAATGCATTTGTTACTTACCTTTTTGTGAGTGAATGAATAGTTAATCAATAATATGTTGGGTTTGGAAAAAAATATGAATGCATTCTTCCTTTTATATTTCATGTTTTTGATGGATGGTTATAATGCAACTACGAAAATCATAGAGCTTCTAGTTATATTTAATAAACAAATTAATACAAATATTTTGAAACTTGATGTGATAAATTTTTATGTCCATATGATTTGTGGTTGGGAATTATATGTCATGGTGTGATGTTGTAATATAAATTTCTTTTCTAAAATTGCAAGTTTTAGAATGTTCAATGTTAAACAAATTTTCTTTTTACAATGTTTCTTCTATTTTGTAATATGGTTTTCAAATTTTTTGAAATCTCTTGTTTTATATGTATTGTTCTACATATTTTATAGGTTCTATTGTTTATAAGTATTATGTGTATTTCTAGAACTGAAGATTAATGTATAATTTAAATGGTTTATAATAATTTCTTCTTCAACGTGTATGTGTGATTATTTATATTTGACCTTGGAATATTTTGGTTCATTTTCTTATCGATATTGTTTGAATGGTATTAATATGTGACACTGTGTAATGTAATTGTTGAGGTTACATATTTATGATGTTAGAAATGTATTCACGGATGATATGCTTGAGGGAGGAGGATGAATATTCAATGATTTGCTAAAAAAAATGCTAAATTGGGTTCTTAGATGGTACAATTAGGATACCTTGTTTTAGCAAAAGGTTCCTTTGATGTATTTAGAAAGTTGTGGTGGATTCCTTTGTGGAAGATGTCTTCTCCACTAAAAATGAAAGTTGTGTTATGGATATACTTGGAAGAAAAAATATTAACATGGGACAACAAATTGAAAATGGGATAGATTGATATGAATTATTGTGCTCTTTGTAGTTATGAAGAAGAATCAATGACTCATTTGTTCCATAGTTTCTATTTTTCATTCAAGGTTCCGCAGATGGTTTCATATCATTTCAAAATCCATGCTAATATTCAGGGGGAATATTTATAAGAATGGCTCTTGACATGGAAAGATGAAGTCATGGCAAGAGATTTATCTTCTTTGTCGTGCATATTTATCTATTTCATTTGGTGGGAAACAAATTGTTGTATATTTCAATATAAGTTCATTCCTCCATTGTGGTTGTGGGTCTAGTTCTAAAGCTTGCAGGGGATTTCAAATGTGAGCCAAAAAAGGCAAACACCAAACTACCAATTATGCCATAGATTCTTGAAGGGGTTCCCTGGAAATATTTTGACAGGGCAAGTTAAGAATATCTCCTGAGATGTGGAGTGGGGGTGGTGTTGTTTATATTGAGTGAGAATTTATTCAAAATCCATTATGCTCTTGGGAATGGATAAAAAACGAAGGCAAAATTCACAACATTGTGGGCTCTGATACATTTAGTAATTATGTCTACATATGTACCATAAATATTGACAAACCTATAACCATATGGACCATAAATATTGAACAACTTGTACACATATGGACCATAAATATTGACTAACTTGAACTTCGAATTTAAACTCCAGTCTTGCAGCTTACCACTATACTAGAAGGAATATAATTGAGAGAGCAAAGCTTTAATAGAAGGATCCATGCAGTAAGTAGGCCCCCTGAGATCCCAACTAAATCTAAAGAGAAAAAGAACCACTCCTTTAACCAGGATTGCACCAGCTCTTTGTATTTATCACCATAACACATAGTTTCTTGAATAAATATGACATTTGGCCTATGCAACTGCACAATATTTTTGAGGGATAAAGAATTTTGGGCACCCCCAACCCCTCATGCATTCTAGGAGAGGTCAAAGAAATATCATTGAGAAACCTTATTCTATTCCATCCATGCTCTAAGGGCCCACATTATGGTTGACTATTTTCCAGAAATAATCTCTTTTTTCACTTAGATTTGAGCCAAAGATAATCATGATTTTCTTCCCACTTGCCCCCTGTGGGCCTTGTCAAAGGCCAAACCACCCCCAAAATCACCAAAGGAATGATATTTGACCTTATACCTGAGCATGTAGTCAAAATTCAAATAAGGATTTGACCTAGAACTATATTTTGATTCATCCAAGGAGGGGAAGGAGGACACTCAACAAGGAACCTCCCTCGGGAGTCCATCATCACTAGACAACATGGCATGGGAATTGACGCCCTCTACAGAAAAAGTGAACTCTTCCTCAGGAATATTATTATCCAATAATAATGAGAAAGAGATAAGGACTTAACACATGGCATCTCATGGACAATGTTCTTGCATGCATGATTTTCTAAATAAAAAATCCCCCCTATAGAATTTTTAGATAAAGAAAGAGCAGGGATTAAATTCTTACCATCCTTAGATTTTGATTCTCCTAATGCGAAATCGAACTATGAAGACCAAATTTTATTAAAAAAAAATAGTTGAGGCTCCTCATGAACATAATCCCCAAAAGCGCTTGATCCCACTTCAGTTGATGCCTTCCTTTCCCAAATTTTTTTGAACGATGCAAATTGAGAAGGAGGTCTGTAACATTGGTCTTGGAGATGACCCACTTCATGATAACCATAAAACATAAAGAGGATGAGAAATTCTTGAGGGGGGGTTACAATATCCCCCCCCCTAGGTACATGGAGCATTCAGGGAAGCACCCTAAATTTTAGTTTTTAGCAGTTTTTGCTATTTTAGTGTTTTTAGCTATTTTTAGCGGGTTTTTAAATTAATCATGGATTAGGGTTTTGGTAGATACAGAACACCTAAAATATTTTATATATTTTATTTTGAATGGTGAAATTAATAAAATGAAGTGTTGAGAAGTGCAACACCAAGGAAGGATGGTTTTCTCTTGGTTAAAAGTTTCTAGCATAAATCTGTGTGTTGTGTGGATGAGCCATTGATTGATTTTTATTTTGCTTAAACATTTGTATGCATTTCTTTACTTCATAGGTTTAAAAGTTACATTTTGTATTAGAGCACATTCTTGGCTTCAGGGGCATTCCTTTGTTGTTAAGGGTTTGACTCGATCTTGATAGATCAAGTTTATTTTGGGTCTGTGATAAAACTGGGTTCAATGGGAGCTTTGTAGTGGTGATTCATGTATTGAAAGATATTGATGGGGAGTTCTAGAATCGAGATTGAGAAGTTCAATGGTAAAAAAATTGAGCTATGGAAGCTCAAAATGGAGGAACTTATTGTAGACAAAGAACAATGGATCATTGTGGATCCTAGTACACATCCTATTGGTACACAACCTACTAGGACACAAACTACTGGCACACAATCTATTGGTACATAAACTACTAGTACTCAATCTACTGGTATGTCGAAAGAATATTGGGAGAATATGGGTAGAATTAAAGTATGATTTCACTTTTCTTGGAATATTCGATGTTATTTAATGTGCCGGGAAAATCTACAACCAAGGAACTATGAGAAAATTTGGGGAATTTGTATAAATCAAAGTCCCTAGTAAACAAGTTGTTTCTTCGAAAGAAACTATATCATCTTAGGATGAAATATGGATATTTTGTGATAGAGCATCTAAATGCCTTCAATATTTTGGTAAATCAACTTGTCTCTATTAATATTAAGCTTGCAGAATAAGACAAGTGTATTACTTTGTTATGTTCTTTTCTAGACTCTTGAGATAATCTAGTTGTAGCAATTGGTAGTACCAAACAATCTGCATTAAATTATGAGGATTTAGTTTCATCCTTATTATTAGAAGAGATGATGTGGAAAAGCATGAGTAGTCATAGCAGAAAGGATTTATCTATAAGAGGTCATCCCCAAGATTGGAATAAAATTAGGTCTTCATGGGGGGGGGGGATCTAAATCTAAAGGTATATCTAAATCCCAAGGAAAATATTTGAGGAAATGTTAGAAATGTGGTAAGTTCAGGAATTATAAGAAATATTGCAGGTCTAATAATGTCGATAAAGCAAAGGGATTTGATGATGCCTCTTCCAGAGAGGTGAAAACCTCCACATAAGAAGGAGGTGATGTTTACCTAGAATCTATAGGTACACATGTGGATCGTGATGTATGGTTGATCGAATCAGGTGCATCATTTCATATGACTCCTCATGGGGAGTGTTTTAGTGAATATAAGAAGTATGATGGTGGTGATGTCTTCCTAGGAGATGACTCGACATCCAAACTATGGGACATGGAAGGGTTAAGATGTTACTAAAACATGGAGGGATTAGAACTCTCATTGGAGTTATACACATTTCATATCTATCTAGGAGCATAATATATGTTAGTAAGTTGAATGATGTAGGTGTGGATACTTTATTGGAAAATGGCACTTGCAAGATGGCACGAGGAGTAATGGTGTTGATCAGGGGAGTTCAGTGTGGAGCTCTGTAGACATTATTGGGGATAACTTATATGATGGGTGTAATAGTTATATTGTCCCTAAGTATATAAATACAGAAGATATGATCCATACTAAACTTGGAAATAAGACCATATTGTGGCATCAAAGACTGGGACATATTGGATAAAAAGGCCTTCGAACACTAGATGATAAATGTATGGTTGAAGGTATGTTTAATTTCACCATGGATTTTGATTTTTGTGAACATGGCATACATGGTAAACAAAATAGAGTAAGATTCCCATCTGGTGCTACAAGACCAAAGGGGATTTAAGAGTTGATACATAGTGATATGTTTAGACACGTGCATGTTCCATCACTAGGTAAATTTGTGTATTATGTTTCATTCATAGATGATTTCTTAAGGAACGCATGGATTTATTTTCTTAGGAAGAAATATGAGGTATTTGATAAATTTAAAGAGTTTAAGGCTCTAGTAGAAAAGAAGACGAAGAACAAAATAAAGGTGTTGAGGAAAAATAATGGTGGAGAACTTTGTAGGAATGAATTTGAAGAGTTTTGTAAGAAGTGTGATATAGAAAGGTAGAAGACTACTCTATACAGACCTCAACAAAATGGGGTTTCAAAAAAAATGAATAGGAGGTTGTTGCTTCTTGTGATTTTGAAGTTGAATATATGGATGCGAAGACAACATTCTTAAATGGGGATATGAAAGAAGAAATCTACATGAAGCAACCAGAAGCCTTTGCATTGAAGGGAAAGAAAGGGCTTGTATGTAAGCTAAATAATTCACTATATGGTTTGAAGAAATCACTTAGGATGTTGTACTAAAAGTTTGACACATACATCCTTGTACTGGGATTTGTGAGAAGCAGGGATGATCACTGTGTATATTCCAATAATGTTGGTAATAATTTCACTTATGTAGTGTTGTATGTTGATGACATGTTGCTAGTAGGAAATAAAATGGATGTTATCAAGGAGGTGAAATCACAACTATCCTCCAAATTTGACATGAAGGATATCGATGCTGATAAAATTCATTATGGGAATGAAGATTAAAAGAGACCATGGAAATAGGAAACTCTGGTTGAATCAAAGAAAATACATTGAGACAATATTACAAAGGTTTAATATGAAGGAACGTAAACCAATAAAGGTTCTTATTCCTATAGGTGTGATTTATATATAGATCAGTGCCCTAAGATACAGTAAGAGGAAGAGGACATGTCCCACATTCCATATTCTAGTGCGGTTGGAAACTTGATGTACGCAATAGTATGTACTAGACCAGACATTGCACATGCGGTGGTAGTTTTGAGTAGGTATATCTAAAAACTAGAGAAGAAGCATTGGACATCAATAAATAGGGTTTTTAGGTATTTGCGTGGAAATTCTAGCTATGGATTATGCTACCAAGGAAGACCAATATTTGATAGAGTGTTGGACATACATGGGTTTGTAGATGTAGATTGGGCTAGAGATATAGATCACAAAAAAAATCTACAAGTGGGTATGTGTTTAACCTATTTGGAGGAGAAATAAATTGGATGAGAAAAAGATAAGTTGTAGCGGCACTCTCAACTACAAAATTTTAATACATGACATCCACTCATGCATGCAAGGAAGTAGTATGGTTACATACATTGTGTTCAGGTATTGGGTTGGTACAACAAGAAGTACAATTAGATTGTGAGAATTAGAGTGAAATATTCTTGGATAACAACCTAGTTTATCATTCAAAGACAACATATTGATGTGCAATATCGTTTTGTGAGAGACATGGTTGAAGTAAAGAAGGTGTTGTTGGAGAAGGTTGACGCTTTAAAGAATGTTGCAGATTCATTGAAAAATTTTGTGAGCACTGAGAAGTTCTCCTAGCGTAAATAAATAATGGGAATTACTACCCTAGATTGTCGACTTTGTAATCCTATGAACCCCTATATAAAAAGAAAACAAAAAGTGTGAGAATGTTGGGTGGGTTTTATATTCTTTGCATGTGTGTGTGTGTCGGGGGGTAGGGGGTGCATTAGATTTGACGAATACGTATGATGATCCCTACCTAGTAGTGTTGTATGTATGTGTTGGGAGTTGCCCGGGGGGCATCCCAGGGGGCTAGGATTGGCCCCCACTAACTACGCGAAGCATTTAGGGTAGCACCCGAAATTGATTTTTTGGTGGGTTTTGATATTTTATTGTTTTTATCTATTTTTGGCGGTTTTATAAATTAATCTCGAATTAAGGGATTAGGGTTTTCGTAGTTGTGAAATACCTAAAACATTGTATATATTGTATTGTGGATAGTGAATTTAATACAATGAATATTTGAGAGGTGTTGTAACATCCCCGACCACCCATGTCAGGCCATGTTACTCCATAAAATGCTTTCATTCTCTGCTCAACATACTGTAACATACCCAATATATGATTGAGCTATGCCACATAAAGTTTTCGAACTACATGCAATTAAAACATGTACACATAGAACTCTTGTGGAAATTTATATATAAAACGTAAACAGAAAAATACATATTGTAAATACACAGATTCATACAGAAATGACAATAAACATATACATGTAGCATATGCAGGAAATACCCATAAATATAAACATAGTTATAAACCATACACAGGATAAATCCATAAAAGTAAACACATAAATAATTATGCAGCATGCAATTTATCACACAGATGACACTTATCTTGGTAATAATATCACCAACTGTGTTCATACCTTCCACGAACTTCCCAGCCTTAGACCACACT
This sequence comes from Picea sitchensis, assembly GCA_010110895.2. Classification (NCBI taxonomy): domain Eukaryota; kingdom Viridiplantae; phylum Streptophyta; class Pinopsida; order Pinales; family Pinaceae; genus Picea; species Picea sitchensis. Next base: position 18,045 of record SNQJ01S0081559.1, read on the forward strand.
TCTCATCACTCTCAGTAGTGGGTCACCCCCGAGTTGGGACTAAACTCCACCTAGGTAAAAGGATTCCTAACCAGGCTAATGGATAATAGATATCAACAAAGACTCCATCGGAGGTGCCAACTCAAACTAACAGGATACAATCCCTCATTCTCCACATCCATTTCCCACCCCAGAAAGTGTGTCCCTTCTCTTCTCAACAATCCTTCAGCCGCCCCACTTTATTTTTGGACTTCAGCAATAGGTCAGACAGGAAGTCTCAGAGCCCTATAGATGCAATTTAGCACCTTTAGGAAATTAATTCCCAACAATTCTCTCACCCAGAGAGAAATTTCTCATGGGCATAAAAACCCACCTCTTTAATATCCCATGGGCCCAACAACCTTCTTCTTCAGTCCATCTCCCAAGATAATTAGGTACACCTACAGGTATGGATACAAATACAGGCTCAAGTAAGTGACATGAAGGTAGAGAGGATATCTCAATGAGTGTGTGAATGATGATGGAATCCTTGACTAAATGACTGACTAATGTAAGGAATGATCTAAGTTCAAACAATATGTATGCATGTCCCCAACTTGACACTTGTCATGTAGGGAGCTACTTTGGCCCACTTGTCCCCATCCTTAGAACTTAGGATAAAATAATTATCCATACTTTATGATTTAAGAAATATTAATATAATATTCCTTTTTCGCTTAAGCTCCCTAGCTTAGCCCCTTTTCCTTACATTTTAGCCTCCCCTTTCCCTAACTACTGGAGTTTAGTCCCCCATACTCTTTTATCATGGTTAGTTTGCATGCAGTGATGTATTTTATATTAATAATAAGTCTTATACAGAAACAAGCTCACTAGAATTTAACATATAGGATCTTCGACCTAATCATCAAAAAACTAGCTCACCAGCCTATAAAACACATCATATACATAAACGCTCTCTGGCCTCAAAATCGTGCACACTTAAATTGTTGTGTGTAGTGTCCTGGAATGTGCACACTTCCTTATTTTACTGTGCAGTACAGGTGCGCACTATGTAATGATCCCAAGCCAAATATTTTCTTGGAATCACTAACTACTACTGATCTATTGATGTGCAGGTATTTATTGAGTTATTAAGTGCATACAAGATTCATCAGCACATGAAGATCACAATGTATTCAAGATTTAGAAGCACAAGCAAAGATCTGACCTTTTCATTATGAGCAATGCAAGATCAATACAATAGATGGATGATCTGGCATAAACCTCAGATGGTCGTACAAGCAATAGATATGAGCTACTACAAAATGCTCCCGACAATACAAAATAAGCCTCCAAAGGCTGGATATACAATGAAGATTGAGTCAAGTAGATCTGAGCCGTACTAATGCTCAACCTCCAAGCTGGAAAGTACCATGCCATCCTACTAGAATGTTGAAACCCTAAATAATTATTCCCTACTACAAAAAGCGTCCAATCATCAAGATAAATATACCAAATGATGATGGAATCGGTGGCCCTTGGACAACCCATATGTCCAAATTCCCAAATCCTCCCTCAAACCTGGCAGATGAGATTCCTCCCTTAATGGTGCACCCAACGGATGGTAGAAACCCTAGATGGTTTAGCCACACGATGAAGGAGGCCTCCAAATGCTCTGAAACTCTCAAGAATATAGATCGGGCTATGAGAATCACATGGGAGAATTTGGGCTCGGATCTCAAGCAAATCTCCCTAGATACGAGTTTTACTGAATCACCAGGGCGTCCCCTATGGCTCAAGATGTCCCAATCTACTTGGAGACAAATGTAGAATGAGAGTAACCCTCGGGGAAAATCCCTCAAGTGATGGTCCACCCACGCAAACAAAAACCAAGCTGTGAATGGCCCTAGGCCCTGGGGATAAAAGGTGGATTGAGCGATCCCTCTAGATGATGTTCTTGTTGGAAACACAAGAATAGTATGGCCTCCTACCTTCTAAAGTGCTAGATGGAGATGGGTTGAGACTAGAATGGTGTGGAGAGTCTTTCATCCCCGAGACCAACTTGTGGAACAAGGTGAGTGAATATTTCTGTGAGTTTCTCTGAAGTTTGTGCAATAAAACCCCCAAGCGAATACTTTCAGGCAATAGCAAATGCCCAATCAAAACCAAAATACCTAAATAGGTGCACTAACCTCTCTTATTTATACTTTTCCTTCTAATTCTTTGTTGAGTTAGGTTGACTCCCAAGGTTAATCTTCTATTCTTCTTTTGAGTTATCTTTTACCTTAATCCCTTTTCCTTTCTTAGTCAACCAAAAATATAACTTTAGCCTCCTTGACTTCCCCTTCAGTGTAAGACTATGACCCAGTGGGGGTGCTTTCAGTCCTTGAGCCTCCACATCACCTCTCTAAGAGTGGGGGGACATTGATACAAATCTTCCCTGCTTGAAATTGATTGTCCTCGAGCAATTCCAAACACCTTCTCTTACCACATGTTCCTGCTCCCAAGTGGAATCTCGATGGGATGAAATCCTTCCACGACCGGTGCTCCTTGATTCTTAGTTCACGGGCATCTTCTCTCAGGACTTCTAGTACCCTCCTCAGGAATCAAAACAAGGTTGTCCCCTCCTCATCCATGGGGGTAATACATCAATAGAGCTGTCTCTGTGATGGGGCTTTCTTAAGACTTACTGGTGTGAAAAACATTATGAATTATACTACCCTATGGAAGCTCCATCTCATAAGCTCACGACCCTATCCTCACACTTTAACTCTCTAGGGGTCCAAGGAATATTAGTTAGGTTTCTGCATACATTTCTTTTAATGGAAGCCTGGTTGTATGGTTGCAGCCTCAAGTATACTAAATTGCCAACCTCAAAGGGATTAGGTCAACTCGTGGCACATGCAGTTGGACCCTTACATTTTTGTGCCCTCTATAGATGATCCTTCAATTCCCTAAGAATGTCTTGTCTGTTGCACCCAATCACACACTGTGGGTGCCTAATCTAAAGAGAGGCCAAATCTCCACAAAGGAAGGGGATCATAGCTATATAAATCTTTGAAGGGTGTCATGCCTATGGATACATGATGGTGGTGTTGTATTCTCTAGTGAAAACGTCCTGACCCATGCTTTTTGTTGTCACTCACGGCGTAATTTCTGGGGTAGCCTTCCACCCATTTGTTGACTATTCGGTCAGTAGTCCATCTGAGAATGATAACTAGTACTAGGAGTCAATGTTGTACCTACTAAGCTGAACAACTCTTGCCAAAACATACTCCATGAATCTATTGTCCCTGTCATTGATAATGGTCTTGGGTAGGCCTTGCAACCTGAAAATCTCCCTAAGGAACAGTTCGGCCACCTGTGCTGGACTAAAGTCAATGGCTATGGAAAAGAAGTGTGCAAACTTTGTCAATCTGTCACCACCATGAAAATGCAATCCTTCCCTTATGCTCAGGGCAAACTGGTGATGAAATCCATGGATATACTTACTTGTGTTGGAATGGGTAGGGGTTACCTTGATCTTAGAGTGCGTGTGCTCATCCTTTTTTCTTGGCATGTGGTGCACTCTTTAACATGCTTAAGTACATCCTCCTTGAGACCTTTCCATGAAAACCTCTCTCTCACATGCCTATACATCTTACTGATGCCCTAATGTCCGCTACTGGTGAATTATGACAAGCATGCAAGATCTTAGCTTTGAGAGATTATCCAGGAACTAAAAAGATTTGAACTTTGTAATAGATGAGGTCCTTTATGACCATGAAGTTGTCATCTGTATTTTTCTATCCAATAGTTGACAAGCGAACTGATCCTTTGCATATTCCACTATCAAAGGATTCTTCAGGTCAAAGCGACATACCGAACATGGCAAAATGGATGGCCTCTGGATAATGCATCAAACTCTTGCATTGTTGTTCTTCCCCTTGAAAAATTCAATGTCGTGAGCCTATATTTGCTTACCCATTTCCTACAGCCATCTTTCATTCAAATCCTTCTGCTCGAGTAGATATTTAAGACTATTATGGTTGGATTTGACCACAAACCTTGCACCTACCAAATATTACTTGAATTTGGATAGTGCATGCATAATATCCAGCATGTCCTTATCATAGATCGGATAAAGCTTATCAATCTCCCTTGTATTTCTTCTCTCAAAATATATCAGGTGTCGGTTCTGCATCAACACAGCCCCTATACCTTCCCCCAATTCATCACACTCCAAGATTGAAGGGTATGTCAAAATATGGGAGAGCTAGAACTGGACAGGTACTCATGATTTCTTTCATTTCCTCCATCATGGCAGACCCTCGTCACTCCATTGAAGGACCCATTTTTGGTCAAGTCGGTCGAGTGCTGGGATTGAGAAAACCCCTTGAAAATTTTTCTGTAGTATGTGCATAGGCCAGGAATCCCCTCAATTCTATAAGTGTTTTCGGAGTTGGCCATTCCCTAATTATTTTCTCTGGTGTACACAGCCAATCCTTTTCCCCCTGGCGTGTCCCAAGTATATTACCTCTGTCATCCCAAACTCACACTTGGATTCCTTGGCTTATAGTGGCTGTTCTTCCATGATTGATAGTATTTAGTCCACATGTAGAGGTGTTCCTCGGGGTTTTGTTGTAAATGAGTAAGTCATCAAAGAGTACCAACAAGTTTTTCCTCAGCTATTTGTTGAACAAATGGTTCAAAATAGGAATGGGTATGGGCTGGGGCGTTGGTTATTAAGGTATTACCAAAGCTTCGTAATGGCCATGGTGACTCCTAAGAATATTTTGAGATGTCCTCCTCCTCATCTTGATTTGTTGATGGTAGCCGAGCGAAGATCATTTTTGTGAAATAGATAGCTCATGCAGCTCATCCAACAATATCAATCTTGGGTATGTATACTGTTTTTGATCATCTTTTTATTCAAGGAAGCCTGAAGTCAATGCACATTCTCATGGATTACGTCCTTTTTCTTAACCAAGACTACTAAGAAGTGAGCGATCTTGGACTCGACCGATGTGTGTCCCATGTCTAGAAGCTCTTTGATGGCCCTTTCTATATCTACGTCTTTATACTTCTTGGGATGCCCTATAGGGGTGTGATGTTGGTTTATTTGCTTCTGAAAGCTCAATAATGTGCTCGAACCCATGCGGTGGCACACTTGGGAGAATCGGCCCAAACACCTTGTGGTGCATGTCAAGGATCTTTTTAATCTCAGACATAGTGCACCTTTTCCCTTCTCATCCACTCATGTTGAGACTTTACATTCTGTTGTGTATATAATTTCTTCCCTTAGAGATGGCTTCCATCCTCTTGACATTGACCACTGCAGCGGGTACCTATCATGCCTCACAAGCTGACCTTTTCATCCTCCTTACTCTTACAAGGACATTTCCATGGTCTTGTAATTGGTGATGATGGGACCTGTTGCTAGCCACTGACACCCTAGGATGATGTTGGTATCAAAAAGATCCATCACATACACATCAAGAACTAACATGTCTTCCTAAAGGTTAGTTTCATACAGGTAATATTATCATCACATGGAATGAGTACTCCACACACTTCTCTACTTTGAACCCTTCAAAACTCTACTATGAGTATGTGCCTCCTCTTTAAGCATCCTGTAAGTAGTGTGAGATATCCTCCATCAATCGAGAACCGAGATTCTCCATCCTGCAAGACCCCTCTCATCAGAAGGGTGTTGAACTTGGGTATTGTTGTAAATGCCAGGTAGCCTTCTCTCTGGCCTCCAGGAGTCAGGATGGAACCTCCTCTTCTCCTAGCTCTGTAGTTTCGGCCTCAATTTTTTGTATTTGACCATACTCTTCTTCCTCTTCATTGTCAGGAGGTAGCTTCTATATAGTGAACCTGGTCACGTCCCATGCACTTATGTGACCGATTCCATGGTTCTTTGCAAGTAAAGCAAAGATTAATTTCTCCTCGGTTACCTTACGTTGTCATCTATCCTACCACGACCCCTGTCAAATCCCTTTGTGTCACGTCCCCCTTGATTCATTGAAGGTCTTTGATCTCTTCCTCCATTGTTAAGAGGTGGTGTGGGTATGAATTTTGGTTTGGCAGCTGGTCCCAGGTCCCTCGTCCTCCAGGTAGCATCTTGTAGGTTGGTAGGTTTAAAATCCTTAACCTGACCCTTCAAGGGTTCCATCAATCATACGTGAAAGCATCATGAGCTTGTTGGGGACATATCACCGTACCATAGCGCCAATCTCTGAAATTCATCCAATATACACTTCAACCGATACCTATTTGTTTGAGTTGGGTAAGCTCCCGGAAATGTAGCTCGGGATCTCCTTGGTCAAATCTATCAATGAGCCTCTGAGTAGACTCTATATCGATACTATCTGATTGTGGCCTAGTATGGTGAGTCCATGATACCACCGATCATGAACTTTTTCATCCGGGTACATAGTGGAAAAATTGATAGCCTCCATCTCTCTCATGGGGTTGAGTTGCAAGTAAGTATCCAACTTTTGTACCCAATATTGAGGCTGTCATCTTGGGCGTACCATCAAAGTATGGAATTTCTATTTTTCCCACTCTTCATTCAAAATCAAAGCTGCCCATGTGGTTCGTCGGGTTGATTCACGAACTTGAGTTGACAATCTTGGTCTAGGGACATCTGTCTTCGAACTCTCATATCTAAGCATGGTATTCATTGGTACTCCTCGCCAATTGTCCCACAAAATATTCAACCAATTCCTATTTCCCTAGCTCATATGAGAATGTGGGCATATACAGTCTTGGGTTGGCACTGCCACTCATATGTTGACCAAGATGTTCATATATGAATGTGGGTATGTATCTCCTCGAATTGATCATGCTACCCATTTGACCCTAGAGCATGTCTCCTTCCAAACTCCCATCGGATCTAGAGTCTTTCTCCAGATTATGTCTGATATCCTCATGGATCACTTTGGATCCATAGAGCCTCCTGTATACAAGTGTCGAGGTCACTTTCCTGTGTTCCATTTTCAATTAGAAATGCAGTTAACTAGATTGGTTCATATTCATTATCTACTTGAGGTTCTCAAGTCCAACTTTTCTTCAATGTTTGGAAGCTGTTGTCCTTCTGTTGGTTTCATGGTATTCGTCCAAATATTAGACCAATGTGCTTTTTGTGCGGTTGACAGATTGTTGGAACTTATCAATCCTTTCGAGTCAAGTCCTAAAGCTTCATGGTCATCTCGAATCCCTCCATATGCGACCTGTTTCACTTCTTTGGTTTTCTTCCTCGACCCATGGAGACCACCATTGTACCTTGCATGCAGCGATCCTTCCACCGGGTTGGAGGGATCGAAGCTTTGATACCCTTTGTAATGATCCCAAACCAAATCTTTTCTTGGAATCACTAACTTCCACTACTAATCTATTGATGTGCGGTATTTATTGAGTTATTAAGTGCAGCACAAGATTCATGTTATGAAGATCTTTAATGATCCCAAACGTATGCAAGGATCATCATTTGGCATCTTTTAAAAAAAATTATGGATTTGTGGTATTTTGTCAAATTGCACTGTTGATCTACCTTTTAGATATGTGTTAATATGTGTGTATGCAGCAAATAGCGAGAAAGATATAACCATGGACATACCTCAACCATATGCAATAAGATAGACAAGCCAAAACATCTCAATTCTTCTTTATTCATAAAATAGAAACCTACTACAAAGAAGATGTCGATGCGGGATGCTCAACGGATGGCCAAGAAGATAGACAATGAATGGAAATTTCTACAAAATTCTCCACCTTTATTACAAAAGATGCCTCAAAATTTTGAATAAAATGAAAGATCAATACAAGCAAATCGAGATGCCAAACTCTCAGGTTGAAGAATGCCATGCTCAATAGAGAGTGAAACCCTCAATAACTTGGCCTAGCTTTGCGAAAGTGTCCAATCACCCTAATAAATATTCCAACTAATAGATCGGGTGATGGTAAGAACAACCCAGGGTAGTAGGACCCTCCAAGATCCCTCTCAATCTCTATAGTCTGAAATCCCCAGATGAATTAAGCCCCACTAGATGATTGAAGCCACCATGAATAATTAGAGCCCTACTAAAGGGAGGCCTCCAAATGCTTGAGCTCTCCATGCCCATGGGTCGGGACACTAGGTCACTAGGTGAGTCTGGTCAGATGGGGGTATGCCTCAAATGGACTAGATGCGGATCTCAAAAACACCCTCCTTCTCTTTGAGATTGGCCCCACTTAAGAAATAATCCCGAGGCCACATAAAGCTGTCTAGGAAAGCACTAGATCTGATGTCCAGGCCCTACCACAGTGAAAGCCAAGTGATAGAGATCCTCAGAGCCACCTTAATCTCTACAGCAGTCTCTCTCCAAGATGGGTAAGCCCTCTCACTTTGAAACCCAGTAGTGCGCCCTCTCTCTACTTTTTGCACAAACAGCGATGTGGAATCCTCACGCAGTGGTAGATGCGGAACTAAGTGGTGTGGGGTATTGCATCTCCAGGACAAATCTTGGGACAAGATAGGTGGAATCTTTCACCGCAGATGCGTCCTCTAGGGTTTGTTATGTCAAACCCTCAAAACCCCCAATATTGGGCTCACTAGCTAGAAGCCCGGAAATCAAAATAAGATCATACATGAATGAATGAGAAGAGGCCCATGCCTTTCCTTTATACTTTTGTCTCACCTTGTCCCTCCAAGTGACTTTCATTTTATTAATATTTAATTAATTAATTAAATCACTTTAATTGATAAATTAACCTTTACCTTTGAGAAGCTCATTATCTCTCCTTGTGGCTTCAATGGCCACTAAAAGTCACTTCTATCCATCCCATCCTGGAGTGTTTCTCCTCCCAATTCCAAAAAGCTATTACACTGAGAGGTTCACCAAGTAAACATTGCCCCAAAATGGCCTCTTAGGTGAATACCATTGACTTATGGCTCAAAATAGTCAAATCATGGAAATGGAATTGAGACCTAGCCAGAAACCAAAGTTAACCTATGCGGAATGGCTCATAGTGATGGAATGTGATCATCAATGTAATATGGACCCCTGATACCTCTCAAATACCCTTGTACTATAACCTGTGGCTACTCTGGTCATCTTAACCCTACCTTGTGATGATGTCCCAAAGTGGGGACATTATAAGATCTAGCATTATTCAAGATGTAGAAGCACAAGCAAAGAGATCTAACCTTTTATTATGAGTAATATCGTACAATGGATGGCTGATCTAGCATGACCACTCGGATAATTACATTACAAGGAATAGATATGAGCTACTACAAAATGCTCGACAATATAAAATAAGCCTCCAAAGGATGGATATCCACTAAAAATCGATGCAGGAGTAGATCTGGTAGGTACTAGTATCTCAACCTCCAAGATGGAAAGTGTGACACCCTACTAGAATGATGAAGCCCTCAAATAAATTACGTCCACAACTACCAAAAGTGTCCAATCATATTGAGAAATATGCCAAATGATAGGTCAGACGAAGTATGGAATATGAGGATGTCAAATTCCAAAATCACTCAAACCCTATAGATGATATGAATTCCTCCAGCGAGATGGTGTACCCCATTGGATGATTGAAACCCTAGTTAGTTCGACCCTAATGAAGGAGGCCTACAAATGCTCTAAAGAACTCTCCAAGGTATAGATCGGGATATGAGAATCCCATGGTAGAAGTTTCGGGCTCGGATCTCAGGAAGATCTCCCTAGATCGAGTTTTACTAAATCATGGGATGTCCCCTATGGCTCCAAGATATACCAATCTACAAACAAATGTAGAATGATGATAACCCTCGAGAAAATCCCTCAAGTGATGGTCCTTCCCTGCAAACAAAACCCAATTTGTCGGAATGGCCCAGGCCCTCTGGATAAGGTGGATCGAACCTCCCTCTAGATGATGGTGCACCCTTCTTGGAAACACAAGCATGGTATGGCTGCTACCTTCTAAAGGGACTAGATGAGTGGTGGGCTGGGAATGGTGTGGAGAGTCTTTCATCTATAGACCCAAGTTGTGGAACAAGGTGGTGGATATTTCTGTGAGTTACTCACAAGGGGTTTGCCTGTAAAACCCCCAATGAATGCTCAAGAGCAATAGCAAATGCTAATCCAAACCAAAATGAATAATAGGCTTGACCTGCCCATACTTTTTCCTTCTAATTCTGTTGAGTTAGGTTAACTCTAGTGTTAATCTTTTAATCTTCTATTGATTTATCTTTTTGTAATCCTTTTTCCTTTCTTAAGTCAGCTTAAAAATATAACTTTAGCCTCCTTGACTACATAGGTGTGTCCCTCTAGATGATGGTGCACCCTTGCTGGAAACACAAGCATAGTATGGCCTGCTACCTTCTAAAGGACTAGATGGAGATGGGCTGAGGCTAGAATGGTGTGGAGGAGTCTTTCATCCCCAAGACCAAGCTACGGAACAAGGTGAGTGGATATTTCACCACTGAGTTACTCACAAGGGTTTGTACAACAAAACCCCCAAACTGAATGCTCAAGAGCAATAGCAAATGCTAATCCAAAACCAAAATGCCTAATAGCTGCACCCCAGCCTCTTACTTATACTTTTTTCCTTCTAATTCTCTGTTGAGTTAGGTTAACTCCTAGTGTTAATCTTTTAATCTTCTATTGATTTATCTTTTACCCTTAATCCTTTTTCCTTTCTTAAGTCAACTTAAAAATATAACTTTAGCCTCCTTGACTTCCCCCTTCAGTGTAAGACTATGACCTAGTGGGGGTGCCCAGGCCACTGAGTCTCCACATCACCTCTCTAAGAGGTGGGGGGCATTACACACTATACCATGGAAGGTGCATACAAAATGATGTCAAACAACTCACCAGCTTAAGTACATTTGTATTTGTATTTACATTTACAATTTGGTTCGACCTAGGGATATTACAGGTGTAGCACCAAGGAAAGCTAGTTTTCTCCCAGTTAAGGGTTTCCAACATAAAGCTTTATGTACTATGTGTATGAGCCATTTATTAATTTATGTTTTTTTTAATAATGTGTATGCATTACTTTACTTCACAGGTTCAAAACTTACATGTTTTCCAGTCTAGTTCAAAACCATGGAAATTTCCAATAGAATTATTGATTGCCTTCAGACACTCCTCCTGCCAGAAGACTAGTGGCATTTTTAAAAAAATGTCCCACACTTTAGATGGTTCCATAATATCCCTTTTCAGATCGAAATTTATGGCCCATTCTTTGAGGACAATCCCTAAAGGATCCCATCCCCAAGATCTGCTAAATATTTCCTCCATATATGATTTTGTGCTAAATTTAAAACATATCCATCCTCTCGATAATGTATGAAACGAATGAAGATACCCAAGGATATCAAACCAATTATCATCAAGCCATTTCATAACCAAATTGGATCACCCTATTTTACAACAAAATCATTCAACAATGTTATGGGACTTATCGGTAAATGTGGACATAAACATATCTCCCTAGATCCACCTAGATCTAAACAAAACAAGACAGAATATGACGCTTTCCCTAAGCTCTAATCATTGAGTTTACTATTCAACAATAGATAAGAAACATACCATTTAAATATTGCTTCCTCTTGTTGTTGTCATCTTATCTCCACTCTAGTGCTCCTGTGATATTAAACTTGCAAGGGAACACAAGCCAACCAAATTGAAAGCAATAATATACTCAACGAAAACCTATGTATGTGATCAAGGAATCATAGAATAAAAGGAGACAAGTTTTATGGGAAAGAAACATATCACTGATATTATATTAAAGTGAAAGTGGAGATTACAACCAAAGCCTTGATGTCACAAGGTCCCCTTCCGATTCCCTTTTTCTCTAACACACACACTTTCTCCAATATTGAATGAAGAAGATCCACAATGACTTGATGAACTAAAATGAGGCTCTCAAGAATTATCCAATGCATAATTCTCCATACAATTTTAGCGTATTCAACCTTCATTAACCTTGTTTAACCTTTTCCATGGTAAAAACCTCTTTATATAAGGGAGACAGAGATGGTTAAAAAGATCAGGATGATCCCACCAAATCACAGAAGCAAGTAAGATCCCAACCATATGGATGCCACCTCACCTTCCAGAAGATCCCCTTCTAGAATCTTCATGAATCTTGATCTTTTCTTAGTATTTTGACATCATCGCACCCTAGCTATAGAGCAGCCTATAGAGTCATCGCATCCCAGCTTTAGGGAAGAGGGAAACGATCAGGTATCGTCACACCCTGCATATGGTGCAACCTGTGACAACCTTCTTTAATAGGTTTTTTTATAAAAGAAAGTCAGCCACTTTTCCTCATGAAGAAAGGATCTTCTTGGGAACATGAACACATGCTTTCAATGGATCACCAAGATGACTAAAATAATGCATAAAAGAAAACCATGTGTCCAAGAAACTTTAGGATCTAGCCTATAGTTACATCCTCTCCCATGACCATTTTCTTTTTCTCCTTTTGAACCTTCTAACAACTATTTATCGAGGCCTTCTTTTCGATAGAGGGTGTGTTCATACCATCACCACCGATTAGGATTTTTCCCAAGATAGGAGATTGTTTAAGAATCTACAGTGGAAGGAGAATAATGTTGAAGTGAAACCCCCTCCTTACCACTACATGCATGCAATTCAATGACCTTCAAATCCTCATGGTTGGGGTCAAAACTCTTCACATGATTAAAACTTTCCTACATGTCTCCCTTTGAAACTATGTTACCTTTACCACCATTCAATGCACATCCAACGACTCCATAAGCTCCTTAAAGATCGCCCGTGTGGACTGATGTGATTGTACAAATTCTCCATCCATTATGAATATTTCCTTGGTACGACCCACGTCACCATCGTAGTCTACTAGGTCAACCTCCCCACTAATATCCATCGAAATTAAATTTTATTGTTCTCTCCTACCATAAATTATGATCCCTAGAATGTTCCAGCTCTCCATTGAACCTAGTCTTTGATATGAGATCTTGATCCACCCACTGCTGCCATCATCTAACCAGAGCCTCAAACTCTAGTCTCCACCATCGTTCTCAATCATATGGGGAAGTTATATTACCTCAACAAGTCATAATTATTATTAGTATCTTATTTTCACATGATTTCCATTAGAAGAGATATCACCGTTTAGTACATTGAATTTATTATCCAATCTCTGTGGAGAATAACTACCTCCCATTTTCTTTTGTTAATTTCTCATTTCACTTTAATGGGTATTCTAATATAGATCATATCAAGTAACCTACCTATATGTCTAGTTAATTCAATGACATTTAAAAGAAGTAAAATATTCACTATGATAAAATTCAGATATGAAATTCTCATACATGTGTGGACATGGTAGTACTAATGACATATTATACCCTTGATCAATTTAAGTCTAATTACAAGAGGTTTAAAAAACCTCAAATTCCACCCTTCCCAAGTTTTAGAACCAACTCAAGAGAGAATGATGTACCTTGAAGGTTGTTATATTACATAAGTGTATAGAAAGACACGTGAATTAAACAACTTCTCACTTACCCATTTTTCTTCACTCTTGCTCACATAATTGACTTTTTCAATTTTCTTTTACCAAAATAATTTATAAACATCACATACTTAAATGAATTAACGAATTTCTCACTCACCCACTTTACTTCACTCTTCTCTACATAATTTATGACCTTTTCATTTTTCTTTCCCCCTTAGAAAAAAACATCACATATTTCATGTATTTACTTTTTAAAATAATTTAATCATATTCATGAAATAAATGAAAACAAGTATAACATTTATACTTGAAGGAATTGATGGATAAACTTTAAGAACTAAATACTTATAAAACAAAATTGATACAACTCTAACCACATATCAAAATTGATACAACTAAAACACCACATATCAAAATTGATACAACTAAAATGCGTATGATGGTCTCTGCCTAGTAGTGGTGTATGTATGTGTTGGGAGTTGCTCAGGGTGAGGGGGGGGTCCTAGGGGGCTAGGATTGTCCCCCACTAGCTACGTGAAGCACTCAAGGTAGCACCCGAAATTGTTTTTTTGGTGGGTTTGATATTTTATTGTTTTTATCTATTTTTAGCAGTTTTATAAATTAATCTCAGATTAAAGGATTAGGGTTTTGGTAGTTGTGAAATACCTAAAAAATTATATATATTATATTTCAGATAGTGAATTTAATACAATGAATATTTGAGAGGTGTTGTAACATCCCCGACCACCCATGTCGGGCCATGTTACTCTAGAAAATGCTTTCATTCTCTACTCAACATATTGTAACATACCCAGTATCTAATTGAGCTATGTCACATAAAGTTTTTGAACTGCATGCAATTAAAACATGTATACATAGAACTCTTGTGGAAAGTTATATATAAAACGTAAATAGAAAAATGCATATTGTAAATACACAGATTCATACAGAAATGATAATAAACATATACATGTAGCATATGCAAGAAATACCCATAAATATAAACACAGTTATAAACCATACATAGGTTAAATCCATAAAAATAAACACATAAATAATTATGCAGCATGTGATTTATCACACAGTTGACACTTATCTTGGTAAGAATATCACCAACTACATGCAGACCTTCCATGAACTTCCCAGCCTTAAACCACACTTCTCATCACTCTCAACAGTGGGTCAACCCCAAGCTAGGACTAAACTCCACCTGGGTAAAGGGATTCCTAACTAGGCTAGTGGATCATATATATCAGCAAAGAATCCATCCCAAGTGCTAACTCAAACTAACAGGCTACAATCCCTCATTCCCCACATGCATTTCCCACTCCAGAAAGTGTTGGATTACTGAGAGGTGGAGGTGAATCAATAAAAGCATAATTATAATCCTTTTTCTTCAATTGCTGTATCAATGTAGAATTATTATCCAATAATGAATAATAAGAAATAAACAATCACATACATACACAGTACACCAGTGTTTTACGTGGAAACCCAAATCGGGATAAAACCACAAAATTCTTTTTATTATGTGTCTTGAAGAATTACATTCATTGGAACCACCAACTTCCTTTGTTTTCCAGCTGCAACTGGAAGGAGGCTCCAACCCCCTAGTTTCTCAGGCTACAACCTGAGGGAAGCTCCAACTCCCTAATTCTCTAGCTACAACTAGAAGGAGGATACAACCCCCTATGTTCTCCGGCTACAACCGGAAGGTGGCTACAACCACCTGTCCTTGCCCTGTCCTGCCACCCTGAAGTAGAAGTATAATAATGGAACCATTATCACACTATCACTGTGAGATATACCGCTATAAATATATACCAATAAATA
>SNQJ01S0081559.1:44430-64810 GCA_010110895.2 Picea sitchensis
TCTATTCTAAATTTTTATGTAGACGTTAGGAGGAGCTTTGTACTATATATCGATCTAACTTATCAATGATCAGAATGAAGAAGTAAGACTACTACCAACTTGTATTTTCTACCTCTTTCTCATTGTTTCACTTATAGGATTAGTGTTAATTAGGAAAGAAATATATATATGCTATCTCTATCAGCTAGTGAGATCCCAACCCCATACCAGGGAATTGAAATATCAAACCATATAGTATTCCCTATAACAATTAAGGTTATCAATGTTGAGTAACTTGATTAATGTTGGAAAATATGGCATGGTGTTGATAAAATATAACTAATATTGATATATTGACTAATGATTCATTATGTTGACTAAGTTGAGTAATGTTGAGTAAATCAAGATTAGTCAACTTTTTTTTTTTTTGGTAAGTTAGCAACTTATATTACCTTAAATGTCTGAAAATGTACATGAGAACAGAGACCAGTTGACCATGTTGCCAAAAATGGAAACCATCTTGTCATTGATGAAGTTTACTGTCAGAATGAAAATTTTGAACTGTCCAAAAAAATGAGTGTACTAGGCTAAGAGAAGTAAAACTAGTTGCATTATGTGCAATCCAAAACCAAAAAAATATACTAACAATTACATATAGAGTGAAAGTATGCACATAGCTAATGTCCTGTAGTAAACTCTTATTTCTCATGAGGAGTAACTTGATCATGGTTGTTTTCTAAAGTCCATGTCCGAGGCAGGGCAATGGGGATCCCCAATAGAATTGTGTCCTTGGTGCTGACAACCAGAGTCAAAGGAATGTCACTGAAGAGGCCAAATTGAGCTACCATCCAAGAGAGTCGAAGATGCATATGTTCCAAGTATAATTTTATATCCTCCAAGGCTCGTTACATGTCAAAGATACGTTCAAGTAGGTTTGTAGTGGGAGGGATTACAGGAGTGGGTTCCAGGGGTGAACTAGGTGGAGTGGGGAAAGGAATGGTGGGAGGGGAAGGAATGCAAAGGTGTTGAATGAAGAGGGACAAAAAAGGGTTGGAGGCTACAGGAACAAGAAGATGAGGAGAGGAGTTAGGGGGTGAAGAAGTGGAGGGATTTGTGGCGTCTGAGTCCTCATCGATGAAGCAAACCCAAAGGGATCTCAACCCATGTTGAGGAGGATGGATGATCAGGCCTTGAGTGGAGGATGTGACCGAGTCTGAAGAATTGTTGTTGGGAAGGTTTTCTTCACCAATGGTAGAGCCACAACCTTTGTTCATGGAAGCTCTTCTCAGAGTGCTACAATGAAACCAAGCTCTTTCATGGGGTATCATCAACAAATGGTGAAAGGGAAGGATGTAGCAGGGGGGCAGTGGAGAAAAGGGAATGACAATGACCTAGGAGTAGAGCAAATGCAACTGATGGAAACCTGTGATAAGAAGAGGTTGTGAATTGAAGCCAGTGTGTGACAAACTGAAACAGAAACCAACCAACAATAGAAAATGGAACAAAGTTCTATCACGATGAGGGAGGATGAAAATAAAAATATTGGTGGATGGAGAGTAAAAATGTGTTGTGATGAATGTGATAGCCTGGATAGTGGAGAAATCCATCACCATTGTATCAATGCCCACCTGAACACAGGTGCTCTCACGAGTCGAAATGGTAAGCATAATGAATGGGGAGGTGATGACCTTGTATTTCAAGAAGGGTGCCTTAATTGTGGGTAGTTGGAACTGCCAGGTGGCTAGCCATACCAAACCCATTTGTCGCAAATTGCTTATGTTGACACCCCATCTGGGGATATCAATCAACTTAGTTATAATTAGTTAACTTAGGAAATATATTATCACTAAACATTGATGATAGTTGTAAGACAATATATTGATCATTGATTATAAACTTTCCTCCATACTCAAATAGAATTTCCATGCAAAATGAGATAAATTAGCTTGGGTGGTTGGGAGGAATGATTGTTATCCTCCCCACCCAATTTCAATTCCCATAAGTGACATGTTGAGTTTATATACAATATATTGTTGTAATTTCTTCGATCCTTGTTGTTGATTGGCCTCATGCTCTAAATATTTTAGGGTTTACCTTGGGTAACATCCTTGAAATGAGGGGAAGAAATCTGATCAAAGTGACACACACCTGATCTTTTAAATCAATGGTGGTCAGATTTCCCCTGGAGACCTATCTTCCAATCGCTTTGATGGGTGCAACTATGAAGAATAGTCCAGATTTGATAGGTTCCATTAGTCATGCTCCTAAGAAGATCAATGGTCTAGATATTCTCTCAAGTGATTAAAGCCTCCCAGCCAGGGGTCATGTGCACATGCCAGTGAGGCACTGTTAGATCCAATAAAATAATTCCACGTCGAAACGTGGAACCCACCGTATGCATAGGTAAATGTCCCAAATCCATGTAACACGTGTTTTTCTCCCCTACCACATCAGTACCATCATGGACCCATAGAAATTCGTCTCTTTTTTCAGAATGATGTTAGCATGATGGCCTTTTCCTTAGCCATTTCTAGCTTTTGGTCGAGAACGGATCAATGATTCTCCTGGTTTTGATGACAAATCAATGCCCCCCTATTTCGATGATAGATCAATGACTCACCTCGTGTCAGCAAAGTATTAACATCAGAGATCATTACAGAGATCGTTGTCAACAATGCACAAAGAAAAAATCCTGAGTCAATTTTTCAAGGTGCTGACAACGACATCATCGTTGATGAAACACAAAAGAGATGACAACTAGGCATGCAAACAGGGCGATATCAGAACTAATCTGGAGCTACCACATGGACATGTGAAACCTTCCATATGCATACATAACAATATCAAATATGGGTGGAAAATTTCCTACCTATCTACCACACCAGCGCTAGCGCGGACCAACGAGAAGTTTCCATGTGTCCGGGGTGGAGTCAACTTGAAAATGTTCATGCCTTAGCCAATTTTCTCTTTCAAACATGGTAAGATCAAGGACCCTCATTTGATCTCTTGTTTCTGTTATAACCCTATGTTTCATAGGATCAACTGGTGATTGGAAATTTTCCCTTTGATTGTATTTTTGTTGCAAATAATATTTCATTCTGCAAATGATTTACAAGAGAAAGAAAAAAAAAAGAAAAGAAAAGAAAAAACAAAAGAAACAAAACAAAACAAAATAAAAAAGAAAAGAAAGAAAAGAAAAGAAAGAAAAGAAAAAAAAGAAAAGAAAGAAAAGAAAAAGAATAAAAGAGGGTATGAAAAGAAAAATGATAAACCCCATGCAATAAGAATGGATTGATTCATACAATCTAATCATGGTCAATTCCTTTGAATTTATGTAGATAGGTTAATGAATAAACTTGGATAAACAGTTTAATCTTATCCAAGATAGATATGTTAGTGAATAAATTTGATCAAATGTCCTAGGTTAGAGTAATGCTTTATCCCAACAGTCTAATCTGGGTTAATGTTTCTAGCTGAATAGATTAGGACATAGGTTAGTATGCCTTCGTTTCAATAAAACAGATATGAAGTTGGTTAAATTCATTGATTTTAAGTAAAAATGTTGTGTTGTGACCCCTTGGTGATCAAATAAAGGAATAGGAGCAACAAAAACCCATAGAAAGAGTGTTATCCTAAGTTTTTTGGTGATATAGCATGATTGGCCCTTTGTGATGAAGTGCGCTCAAATATTAGTGGTCCATCACCACATGCCAAGATCTACGTTTGGCAAGAGATATCATACCCACTCTCCCATTCTACCTTTAACGGGGGGGGTCCAAGCAAGTGGCTTTCCCCAAGCACCCCCCCCCTAACGTGGCACATCATTGTCAACCCAAACCCCCCTGGATCATTACCACTTACTACCTACCCCTACCCTCCCCCAAGAAAACTTCCAAACTGGCTTTATTTACCACTTTTGTGCTCTTACGTCATACTCCACTACCCCCCCCTATAATTCATGTTCCACTACTCTATCGGTGTACCATCCCCCACTCACCCGTCGCCCGTCACATCCCATCCACTCATCATCCTCCACATCACCTCCATACACCCGCCACCCATTTATTATCGTCCACCTCATCCCTGAGATGTCCGTTAGCCAATCAATGTAGGCGACCATGATCCTTATCCGGTTGACTCGTCATACACTCCCTAATGGACATCCGTTCATCCTCTTAATCCTGTCTTTTGACCATTGGTGCACTATTCACGATCCAGACGTAGCCACACCACACCATTCTTCATTCCTTTAAATCAAGATCCACCATTAATGCTTAGTAAAAGAAGCTAACAATTCTTTTTGCAGGTATCGATCGGATCAATGGAGCCCAAATCCAAATCCTCATAGATCGAAGATAATCCATTCCTCCCACCTCCTGTCAACTTGGATTGGATACCTCTGGCTGATAAAGATTACTTGATTGCAGAGTCGAAGTGTGAATTTGACTCCTTCGAATTTTACTTATGTCTCAGATATAACTTTCTGGACCAGAGCGAGGAGATTGGACTCTGTGATTCCAATCTCCCACTGTACCTTTTCCCTCAAATTTAACATTTCCCTGAGTTCACTCTCAAATTCCAAGCACACTATCTCCCTAGTCAGAGAGCCATTGTTTCATCATCTGGAGATACCCTTTTCACCATTTCCCCAGAAACAATATACCAGATGATGTAGATACCCATAGCTGACTCCCTTTCCCCTTTTTTTTTCAAAGTTCTCACCGAGATGTACCAAAAATTTTCCTTTCTCTAGAGAGTGCAAATATTTGATCTTTTCCTCCCTAAAAATTCCTAGTTACCCAAGAAAAATCCCCCCTACCATTCCTCCATTTTTTCAGGGAAAGGTAACCAAGCTATTTCTTCCTTGTGTTTCTTTCTCATATATTATTCAGATGAGTGGGTAGATGAAATCATCTTGGGTTTTCTATCCATATTCCCCACCCAAGAGAAGGCCACTACATAGTTAGCTTCAGCCATTTTTTGTCCGACAACATTCATGAACATCTCTTCAAGTTTCCCATAGAGG
This sequence comes from Picea sitchensis, assembly GCA_010110895.2. Classification (NCBI taxonomy): domain Eukaryota; kingdom Viridiplantae; phylum Streptophyta; class Pinopsida; order Pinales; family Pinaceae; genus Picea; species Picea sitchensis. Next base: position 49,436 of record SNQJ01S0081559.1, read on the forward strand.
GATGTTAAGGTATTTCTCAATATTGACATACATGTTCATATTTTTCCAAGCAGAGAAGTTCTCCTTCTCCCTTTAGAAGCTCAATCAAGACGGTAATCCACAAACTATCACATCATGGACATCGTTAATGAGAAAGAACTCATCTGAGTTTAGTTTTAAGAAGTTCATCGATCGGTTTTACCACCCAGTGGTAAGCATGCTAAGTGGATGAAAAGAACCCAGGATAAATGAAGAAATTCAAAGGATCATGCACCTGTCAGACCTTGCTAAAATAGGTGACGGGTACTTGTACCATAATCACACAGAGATTAGATTTTACGGATGTGAATTGGCCCCTTACAAGCTTCCCAAATACTTTCTTGTTAGTATATTCGCTCTGGAATATATCAAGCAGATGATTAATTCAGATGACATACATTTTGTGGATTTTAAGAAAAAACAACAACTCAGGATCAGAGGTCAGATTGGATCTTTCATCTGCAACAACAGAGTTGTAGAGGAAGAAGCCAACAGGATATTAAAAGAAATGAGGTTCACTCTTAGTTTTCCTTGGCACTATGATCCCTGTGGAATTATTGCAGAAACCATAATGAAGAACATAATTTCTCCCTATGCTCATGTACCTGGACCAGAGATAGAGAAATTCATGAACCAGACATAGTGGGAGGAAGACACTCTAATTGACCTTGAACAACAAACTTATCCTTCCATCATTTCACAAACAACTACTCCATAGGTACCAATAGAGAAGAGGCCCAGGAAAGAAATATCTCCCTCAGTCACAGAAGTCTCAGCAAAAGATTTCCAAGTTTACAGGAAAAGACCCAAGACCAGTCATACACCTGACAGGTCTGGAGGAGAGGAGACTTAGTCCACCACAATGGAGGTATAAAATTCACCACTACCTTCATGAAGCTAACAAATGGTGTCCACTTCCTCATCAAAAAAAAATGGATACAACATTGACAACCAAATCCTCACAGGAGTCTGTAGGACTCAATATTTTTGAGAAGTATAACTTAATCAAGAAGAAAAATGAGATGTTGACTAATAGTACATATGCTCAATTATGGAAGAAAACATTTACAACCTAGAATATTTTTATCTCTTCTTTAGAAACAGAAAAAGGGAGGATGCACCTGGAATTATTGTAGGCACAGGTGCCTCAACCCAAAGCAATTTCTAATTATAAAAGGTCAACTTTTGAGTTTGATACCAAAGAGGTGCATCCAGTTAATTAGATGGATATACAAAGACGGACTGGAGAAATGATTTTCTCCACCCTGGCCAATACCTCCATGACTTCTTAAAAGTTGCATCTTTCCTTGAACAATGTCCAGAGTCAGCGGAATCTGGAGAAAGCGTCTTCTTTGGAAAAAGATAAAAATATAAAATCTCTAGAGGAACTGATACTCAAAATCATATATGATCCTTCAAATGTGAAAGAAGTAGAAGATCTTCTGAAGAATAAGAATGTTGACATAACATCCTTAAGAAAACAATTGAAAATTTCTTCTATAGAATACCCAGAGGCGAAGGAAATGGTCGAAACTAAAGGCCACAAGGAGGAAATGTTAAAATTAATTATGGAGCAGAATGGGCAGATTAAGGAGATGGAAGCTGACCTAGAGAAGCTATTCAAAGAAAAAGAGAAGAGTGTGCACATGGCAGTCATTCCACTGGATTCAGTCTCTCTCATAGGGGTTAATACAACAATAACAACAACCACCATAGTGGAGATTCCAACATCAACCTTAGCAACAACTATAGATTCATCAGAAAAATTGGCAAAGTCCATGGAATACATGTCTCTGCAGGAACATGAAATCAAAAGATTGCATGATGAGATCAGTAACCTTTAGTATCTTAAGTACACTTTTCAGTCAATCTACAACACTAAGATGAACAGGTCTCAGAGGCTCAAGCAAGAGTTGTAGAAGCTGCAGAACGAGACAGTCATGGATAAGACACTATCAGAAGGAAAGGAGAATATTTGGATAAACATCTGAAAATCCATGATAGAAATTTGGCCACTCATACAGATTATGTTTGAGAAGCATGAACATGTGTAGAGAAATAGACATGTCATTGAAAAAATAAAAAGAGAATTGGGAGAAAGGCCTACAGAAGCAAATGATATCATTGGGTTATTGAATTCTAAAACGAGAGAGGAAATAGAGGCCTTGTAGAATGAGGATAGGACAAAAACTATCCTTGAGGTCAAAAAAGTTCTGACCAAGAGAGGATTAATGTTGCAACTTGGGGAAAGAGCTCAAGCAATGGACATCGGAGTATAGATGTTTTTCAACAATATAGACTCGCTGCATAAGAAAGGGATCCCAAGTTTATGCGTGATCAATGACAAGTTGATTACCCTCTCAGACTGTGAACAAAATATCATCACAGTGGAAAAATTTGGCTCTAAGTTTGCAGGGATACACGGAAACATTACTGGCGAAGAATTTTTGGAGACTCTATAGTTGGACCTCAACATTCAACACGTAGTCAAGTACATCTTCATCACCAATCCCACCTTCACCAAATACACAGAGATGGAAGAAGTTTACCGAACGTTACTCAAAGTTACCATCCCTAGTCAAAAGAGATGGGATGACCTGTGTGCCTTGATCGAGTAATATATGATGTGTACAATCCAAGTCAACATGTGGAACAATCATAGTCAGGTCAAAGATGAATCACCAACCAACTCCCTTAGAATCAACATCCATGATTCGAGAGGATCACCTAGAATTCTTGTCTTTTTGTGAAATGTAATCTAGTTAATTAGATTTTCTCTCCATCATATCCTAATCATTAATGATAGGATCCAATGAAATTTTTCTATAAATACTTCAAACCTTGAAGTATTGAGGGTTGATCTTTATGCCCAAGCAAGTTGTAATCTGTAATATGTTTGAAGAGAACTACCAGTAGTAAAAAGGACGATTCACATGATTCCTACATGTTGATGTTGGTGATGTTTAATTCTTTGTGTTAAATTTTTCATATTACTTCATTATCATTATGTTTTCTATCTCTAATCATTTAAAAGAATTTTAAGTGTAAAATTTAGCTTTGAATACTTTGTTTATGGATTTTAAAGATTTGAATGTTATTCTTCTGATATTGTAATAAATAAATTCTTAAATTCTTCTTTATTGTGATTGATTATCTCACATGTTTCTTATTTTCATCGCTTTAATTCTCAAAGATCCAACATTTGCATTACCTCACCCTATGAAGAAACCTAATAAAATTTGTTTTCTGATCTCAATCTTTAACATAGACCCCATAGTCCAATGGATGTGTAAGCAATATTTCAGCCATATTATAAAACAAAACAACACACTTATATTAATTTAACTAGCCTAATATCCAAAACCCGAACATATCTAAATCTTACAGAGAGATACCTCTCTGAAACTGGAAGGGCTATATCCTAGTTTCGAAGTGGTTGGGTAAGTTAACTCTGCTAAATTTCTTCTACCTCCTGACAAACTTTGGGAATTTACAGAGCGTTAACATAGTGGCGACCATACTGGGGAACTGAACAAACTTTCAATCCTACGATTTATTTTCCCTAGATAAAGAAAACTTTATTTTTGAAACAAATCATAAAATACAACTTACAAAGAGATAATGTTAAGAGGTTTTTGAAGTTTGTATATATTAGTTCATATTTCTTAAAATTTAAAATTCTGGGTTCTAAAAGAGACTACACTAGATCGCACCCTGATCTGGAACCTGCAATAGCAGTAGACGATCTAGAAAATTTACTCAGAAAGAGAAACATTGTTGAAGGTTTCGGGAGTCACAGTCCTCTTCATAGGTCCACTTATCTCCCAAAGAAGCTTGTTTCTATCCAGGATCTTGAGTTTGACATATCCTTTGAACAAAGCCTTTTTAGAACCAAATCTGACAGCCCTGTAAGTGAAATAGTCCTAGATCAAACCATCCTACAACCCAGGACCCCTAAAATACTTTCTTCCAGAGCATATTTTGATCAACGGTTTCTTCAAGAGTTTGACAAGTTAGAAGATCTAGTAGAAAAACTTGATCAAGCTTTGTACAAAGCCCACTTCCAACAGTTAGTTGAACTTTATGCCTCAACTATTGTTGCAACCTCTGTCAAGCCTCAAGTAGCTCACTCCATCCCTCCCATCCCTACATATTCTACATCCTCTGTCACTTCTCCTCCAATCATACAAGTTGTTGTTCAACCTCCTCCACCAAACATTGCATCCAGATATGCTCCCCTGGTGTTGGTCGCTCCCTTACATGCCATGCCCCGGGACTATCAAACTAGAATTCCTTAGTTTGATGGTACTGGACCTCTTAATGCATGATTATTTTTATTATTTTTATTTGCAGGAAGTCGATGAGGCAGACGTCTAGATGAGACTTTCTTCACATAGTTTAAATGGAGAAGTCAAAAAATGGTTCAAATCTTTACGCCCTACTACCATAGTTGACATTGCTTCTTTTCAGCGAAGTTTCCTTGACATATGGGAGGTAAATAAAAACTCTCTCCATATTTTATTATATTATGAGAACATCAAAAGGAATCAAGGGGAAATGATGCAGGATTACTGCATTCGTTTCAACAAGATTTATAACGCAATTCCATATGACATCAAGCCTCCCCAAGGTTTGGCATTAATCAATTTCACTGATGGATTTGTTGTTGATATGTGATACCAACTAAGGGAAAGGAATTTTGTCACCTTGGAAGACATGCATAAAAGTGCAGTTATTGTGGAAGCAAATCTATTAGCCAGAAGAGCCAGGAAGAGAACATAAAGAAGGGTTACAATCAAAGAAGAGCCTTAAACTTCTTCTGATGTGAAACTAGATTCCATAGTCATAACTATGGAGAGAATGATGGAAAGGCTAACCATTGCTGACAGAAATCCACCCAGGGAAAATCAGCCTGCTCCTTAGGTTTGAAATCCAAACTTCAGAAGGAACCCTCCCATGATCAGACAGAGAGATCTAGAGACCAAAGGGAACAAAGAGGGATTGATCAACAGATTAGACCTCCTTTTCAGGAAAACTATGTTGATGAAGGGAAAGAGATAATAGAGGAGTTATATGATATTCACATAAACCTCATGGGGGTTAATTATAACGAGTCCATTTTTCTCACTCGAGAAGAACATGAATTGTTTCTACTTTCACAAACTGAGGTAAATGAGGAAGAGGAAGAATCAGAACAACGGGCCTTTGAAAATGCTATAATGGAGGTCCACAGATAGTACACTTGAGAAGCAAGAAGACTAATGACAATCCAACAAAGAAGGTTGTTGAGGCTAAGAAAACTTCTGAAGCCAAGAAAACCTCAGATGCTATCCCCAAGAAAATCCCTGAGAAGAATAAGTCGGAAACTCCTACAAAAAGAAATCCTGAATCTTCATAAAAAACAACTCAAACAAAAGTTGCATCTACAAGTCAGCCAAGTACTTCTACACATAGGACTATGGCTGATAAACCATAATTGCAGAGTCAAACCAAAACTTCAAGCACTTTCATCTTGGAAAGTGAACTGGCTAAGTTCAAAATTCCTATTCCCCTATCAGAACTAATGAGAAAAAATGATTACAGATCACAACTGATCAAAGAATTAAGAATTGAACTAGAAATAGGTACAAAAGCATTTAATATTGTGCCAGTGGTATGTACATATACTGTAAATGTTGCAGATGATCAACCCGAACTGCTTTTTGGTCCTGAAGTCGATGGAAAAAGTGACACTAGTTATGTTCCCCCTTTCTACATCAGTCTTAATATCCATGACAATACACTACATAATGCTATACTTGATTTGAGCGCTTCTCACAATCTGATGCCCAAATCCATGACAAAGAAGTTGGGGCTTGATATCACTAGGCCCTACAAGGACTTATGCTCTTTTGACTCTAGCAAAGTCAAATGTATAGGGCTAATTAAATATTTGTGCATCACCTTGGCTCAAATCCCAACAGAAATCATGGTGATGGATATTATGGTTGCACACATTCCTCTGAAATATGGTATGTTGTTATCAAGATCTTGGGGAGATAAGTTGAAGGGCACTTTGCAGTTAGATATGTATTATGATACCATCCTGGTATTTGGACAACAAAGAATATTTTACAGAGAGACTATGATGAAGTATATGGTCAGCAGTAAAGAAAAACCACACAACCACCCTTTATATTTTGTCCACTCTGATTTGGATTCATTCATATTGTATAATGATGGTGACTTAGAAAGTCAAACAGCATAGTTAGAAGATGATGCATCTAGTCCGGAGGAGAATCAAGGAATCACTGAGGAAATTAAAGATATGACAGAAGAAAGTGATGAAACACTAGAACCTCTTTGGAGTATGGATTTTGATGGAGCCGTGAGAAAACAGGGAGCCAGAGAAGGGGTGTTGACACATAATCATAAAGACAGGTATTCAGAAATTCACTCCTATAAATTAAATTTTCATTGCACCAATAACATAGCTGAGTATGAAGCATTGACGCTCGGCCTGGAGCTATTGAAGAAACATGGTGCCAAAAGGATTATGGTAAGAGGTGACTCTGAACTGGATGTTAAACAAATTGAAGGTGAGTATTCAGCTAAACTGCCTAGACTTAGATCTTATAGGAATGTTGTTTTGGATTTTCTACAATGTTTCATTGAAGTTTACTTGCAGGTAATTCCTAGAGGACAAAACATACTAGTAGATGGATTGGCTACTTCAGCAACCACATGCAAAATTACTTTCCATCCCAATCACCAATACATAGTAGAGGTGAAGTGCAGACTAACTGTCCCAAATAACATCAGTACTGGCAGGTATTTGGCAACGATGAACAAATTGAAGATTTCTTGCAGTGTAAGAATGATTTTGAATGTACAAATATATATGTAGAGAAGGATGATGATAGTGTAAATAAGCCAAACTTAGAAAAAGATAGTGTAAATAAAGTAGATTAATATGAAATAAATGAAAAATATGAAGACTCTGATGTTTTGCAATTAAAGAATAATGTTCTGCCTAGAGGTTTAGTTCCTTTAGAAGAATTTGTTTGAGTTTAACGGTGTTGCCAAAAAGCCAAAGATTGAAGATAGTGGTAAAGAGGTTGAAGAATGTAACATAGGAATAGAGGAAAAACCCAAGATGATAAAACTATCCAAATATTTACCCCCTGAGAAAAAACACAAATACATTGAATTGTTTAAAGAATATGCATATTTCTTTGCTTGGAGTTATGAGGATTTAAAATCTTATGACACAAGTATCATACAACATAAAATCCCAATAAAAGAAGAACATGAAACTTTCAGGGAGAAACTTAGGAGGATTAATCCAAAGTTACTTCCCCTGATATAAAAAGAGATTAAAAAGAGGTATGATGCCAAAATTATAGTCCCCTTAATATTTTCAAAATGGGTTTCCAACTTAGTTCCTACCAGAAAGAAGATTGGTGAAATCAGGTTTTGCATTGATTTTAGAAACCTAAACAAGGTTTCCCTCAAAGACAACTACCCTCTTCCTAAAATGGATCACATACTACAAAGGTAGTTGGGGCTAGTAGGATCTCCTTACTAGATGGTTTTTTGGGCTATAACCAAGTCCTTGTCCACCCAGATGACCAAGAGAAAACAACCTTCACCACACCATGGGGGACTTTCATGTATGTGAAAATTCCCTTGGGTTTGATGAATGTTGGTGCTACTTTCCAAAGAGTAATGTATATTGCCTTTGTGGATGATCTTGGTAGGTTTATAGTCATATATTTGGATGATGTTACTATCTTCTCCAAATCAGATGAGGAATATTTACAGCATCGCAGATGAGTGTTTGAGAAGTGCAGAAAGTTTGGGATTTCATTGAATCCAAAGAAAACTCTTTTTGGTTTAGAAGAAGACAATCTGTTGGGGCATATAATCTCTAAATATAGAATTAAAATAGACCCCAACATAATATAAGCTATCCAAAAATTAGACCACCCTAGGAACATCAAAATAATTGCAATCATTCATTGGTAAAATAATTTTTCTGAGAATATTCATAACCAATTTGGTAGAACTCCTCAGGAACATCACAAATATGCTAAAAAAAGACACCAAATTAATATGGAACACCGAATCTAAATAGTCATTTGAGAAAGTAACACATGCACTTACAAAATCCCCGGTTTTGATCAGTCATTTTGCATAAAAATAGCAAAGGGCATGAACAACCCATAGCCTTTTTCAGCAAGTCTTTGAGAGATGCTACGTTGAACTACAATATAATGGAGAAACAAGATTTTTCCCTAGTAAAGGCCATAAAATATTTTAGAGTTTACATTCTCCATTCTCATACTATTGCCTGTGTTCCAAATGCATTGGTGAAGGATATGCTGACTCGGGATAACCCAGATGGTAGGAGAGGAAAGTGGATTGTGGTGATCCTTGAATATGACATAGAAATTAAACCAACTAAACTAATCAAGGGTCAAGGTTTGGCCAAGTTGATGGATCAATCTAATTTTCATGCTTTAGATATAAGCTTCTTAGCTTCGGTTGATGAAAAGGAAGAAATGGCAACTCCACATATCAAAGAGATTTTCTTGAATTCTCCATGGTACGCAAACCTCATTTTTGTTTTACATAATTTACAAGATCCTCCTGGTCTAACCAAAACTAAAGCTGGATTCTTGAAACTAAACTCATTGAAATATTGTATTCTGGATGGAAACCTTTACTAGAAAGATCCTAGAGGAATTTTACTTAATTGATTATTAAAATATGAAGCTGACAAAGTATTGCAGAATTTCCATGAAGGTGAGTGTGGCGAGCATCTAAGTTGGAAGACTATTGCTAACAAGATCCTCATAGTTGGTTTTTACTAGCCCACCTTGTCTGTAGATGTTCACAAAGAGGTAACTTCCTGCCACAAGTTCCAAGTCTTCAAAGGCAAAAGGAAACTTCTGCCACTACCCCTCAAACCTATTTCAGTAGAGGCTCCATTCCAACAATGGGATTTGGAATTTATTCGTGAAATTCATCCTCCCTCTTCAGGCTAGCATAAGTGGATCCTCACAGCTACATAATACTTCAAAAAGTGGAGTGAAGTTGTATCATGCAGGCAAGCCACTGATTCTTTCATTATTAAATTCTTGGAAACTAATATTCTGTCTCGTTTTGGATTCCCTAGGAAGATCATAACTGAGAATACAACAACTTTAAGATCCAAAAAGCTAATAGAACTTTGCAGCAAATACCAGATTGCTTTGGGGCACTCCACAACCTATTACCCTCAAGGAAATGGGTTGGTTGAGTCCTCAAATAAAATTTTGGTGAACATCATAAAGAAGACACTATAGGAAAACCAGAAGTTCCGGCATAACAAGTTCATCCATGCACTCTGGGCTGACAGGTTAACCACCAAAAGATTAATTGGTATGTCCCCATATCAGATGGTATATGGAATTGATGTAGTTTTTCCCACTTCTTTAGGATTTCATGTTATGAAACTGTTGCAAGAGGTTCAGGCAGAGCCAACTGATACACAAAGGAGAATAAATCATATGATCCAACTGCAACAGTCTAGAGAAGAAGTGTATAACCAGACTCAGGTGATCCAAGAAAGTATAAAAAATATTTATGACAGGAGAACCAAGGAAGATGATTTTGAATTAGGTGACCTAGTACTGCAATGGGATTCTAGAAATGAAGACAAGGGAAAACATGGAAAGTTTGTAAATCTATAGAAAGGCTCTTACATCATTTAGGCTTATAGATGAAACAACACATTCTTACTCAAAGACAATGAAGGAGAATATATTCAAGGAGGACACATCAATGGCAGGATGCTCAAACATTATGTTCCACAACAATAAAGATTTTCAACCATTCACCTCATTGTACAAATCATTTTATTTTACTTTCAGGTTATGTGTGGGTGTTGTTGATTAGTTGGTTGAAGCCCAAAGAGAAGGCCTTAATCCACTGACCAGTGCCACCAGAGTTTCAAAATAAAACAAATCAAGTCGCAGAAGAAACACTAGAGAATATTTTTCAAAACATCACGTAGTAGGTTCTTGGCACCTCACAAGGAGAGCACCATCCCCAGGTGGAGCCACTTTTATAACCCTATGTTTCGTAGGATCAATTGGTGACTAGAAATTCTCCCTTTGATTGTATTTTTTTTGCAAATAATATTTCATTTTGCAAATGATTTACAAGACAAAGAAAAAAATTAAAAATAAAATTAAAAATAAAAAACAAAAGAAGAAAAGAAATGAGAGAAAATAAAAGAAAATAAAAAACAAAAGAAAGAAAAGCAAAGAAAGAAACAAAAAGAAAGAAAAGAAAAAGAATAAAAAAGGGTATGAAAAGACAAACGATAAACCTCGTGCAATAAGAATGGCTTGATTCATATAGTCTAATCATGGTCAAGTCCTTTTAATTTATGTAGATAGGTTAGTGAATAAACTTGGCTAAAAATTTTAATCTTAGCCAAGATAGATAGGTTAGTGGATAAATTTGATCAAACAGTTTAAACTTGATCAAATATCCTAGGTTAGAGTAATGCTTTAGACCAATAGTCTAATCTGGGTTAATGTTGCTAGGTGAATAGATTAGGACACAGTTTAGTATGCCTTCATTTCAATAAAAAAGATATGAAGTTGGTTAAATTATTTGATTTCAATTTAAAATGTTGTGTCCTGACCCCGATGACCAAATCAAGGAATGGGAGCAGAAAAAACCCATAAAAAGAGTAATATCCTAATTTTTTTGGTGATATAGCATGATTGGCGCTTTGTGTTAAAGTGCGCACAAATCTCAGTGGTCCATCACCACGCACCAAGATCTATGGCTGACAAGAGATATCAGACCCCCCCCGACTGTTCTACCTTTAATGAGGGGGGGAGGGGGTCTGAGAAAGTAGTTTTCCCTGGGCGCCCCCTGCTAACGTGGCATGTTATTGTCAACTTGGACCCCCCGGGCTCATTACCACTTACTTCCTACCCCCCCCTCCGATCAAACCGCCAAACAACCCTTCTTTACCATCTTCATGCTCTGACGTAATACTCCACTACCCCCACCTATACATCATGTTCCACTACTTTGTCGGTGAACCATCCCCCACTCACCTGTCACTTGTCACATCCCATCTACCTACCATCAACTCATCATCCTCCACATCACCTCCATACACCCATCACCTCATCCCCGACATACCCGTTGGCCAATCCATGTGGGTGACCATGGCCATTATCCGACTAACTTGTCATCCACTCCCTGATGGACATCCGTTCATCCTCTTAATCCCATTTTTTCACCATTGGCGCACTGTTCACGATCTAGACGCAACCACACCACATTGTTCTTCGTTCTCTTCAATCAACATCCACCATTAATGTCTGGTAAACACAACTAACAATCCTTTTTCCAGGTATCAGTCGGATCAATGATGCCCAAATCCAAATCCTTAGAGATCGAAGATAATCCATTCCTCGCACCTCCAGTTGACCTGGATTGTATACCGCTGGCTGATAAAGATTACTTGATTGCAGAGTCGAAGTGGGAATTTGACTTCTTTGAATTGCACTTCTAGCTCAGAGATACCTTTCTGGACCAGAGCGATGACATTGGAATTTGGGAGTCCAATTTCAAATTTACCATTTCCCTCAAATTTACCATTTCCCCGATTTCTCTCTCAAATTGCAGGCACACTATCTCCCTAGTTAGAGATCCATTGTTTCATCATCTAGAGAGACCCTTTTCACCATTTCTGCAAAAACAATAGACCAGATGATGCAGATACCCAGAGTCAACTCCCTTTCCTCTTTTTCCATCAAAGTTCTGACCGATATGTACCAAAATTTTTCCTTCCCCCACAGAGCGCAAATCTTTGAGATTTTCCTCCCTGAAAATTCCCTGTTACCCATGAAAAATCGTCCCTACCATTCCTCCATTTTTTCAGCGAAAGGTAACCAAGTTATTTCTTCCTTGTGCTAACTTCTTGAATATTATTCAGATGAGTGGGTAGGCGAACCCATCCTGGGTTTTCTATCCATATTCTCCACCGAAGAGAAGGCCACTACACAGTTCAACTTCAACCAATTTATGGTCAACAACATTCATGAATAACTCTTCAAGTTTCCCACAGAGGGCATGTTTAGGTATTCCTCGATATTGGTATACATGTTCATATTTTTCCAAGAAGAGAAGTTCTCCTTCTCCCCACAGAAGCTCAACAAAGATGGTAATCCATAGCCTTTGACATCATGGACATCATTACTAAGAAAGAACTCATCTGAGTTCAGTTTTAAGCATTTCATCGATCAGTTTTACCACCCAATGGTAATCATGCTAAGTGGACGAAAATAACCCAGGATAAATGAAGAAATTCAAAGGATCATGCACCTGTCAGACCTTTCTAAAATAGGTGACTGGTACTTATACTGGTATCACACAAATATTAGTGTTTACGGATGTGAATTGGACCCTTACAAGCTACCCAAATACTTGTCTATCAAGATATGCACTCTGGAATATACCAGGCATATGATTAATTTAGACGACATACATTTTGTGGATTTTAAGAAAAAACAAAAACTCAGGATCAGAGGTCAGATTGGATATTTCATCTGCAATAGCAGAGCTGCAGGGGAAGAATCCTACAAGCTATTAAAAAAAATTAAGTTCAGTCTTATTTTTCCTTGGCACTATGATCCCTTTGGAATTATTGCAGAAGCCAGATTGAAGAATGAAATTTCTCCCTATGCTAATGTACCTAGACCAGAGATAGAGAAATTCATGAACCATACACAGTGGGAGAAAAACACTCTAATTGACACTGAACAATAGCCTCCTCCTACCATTATTTCACAAACAACTACTCCACAGGTACCAGTAGAGAAGAGGCCCAGGAAATAAATATCTCCCTCAGTCAGAGAAGTCTCAACAGAAGATTTCCAAGTTTAAAGGGAAAGACCCAAGACTAGTCATACACCTGATAGGTCTGGACGAGAGGAGAATCATTCCACCACAATGGAGGGAGAAGATTCACCACTTCCTTCAGGAAGCCAACAAATGATGTCCACTTCCTCATCAAAGAAACAAATTGATACAACATTGACAACCAAATCCTCACACGAGTCTGTAGGACTCAATATTTTTGAGAAGTATAACTTAATCAAGAATAAAAATGAGACTAATTGTACATATGCTCAATTATGGAAGCAAACATGTACAACCCAACATAGATTTCTCTCTCCTTTAGACAAAGAAAAAGGGAGGATGCACATGGCATTCTTGCAGGCATAAGTGCCTCAACCCAAAGAAATTTTTGATTATAAAAGGTCATCTTTTGAGTTTGATACCAAATATGTGCATCCTGTTGATCACATGTATCTTCACAGATAGACTGGAGAAATGGTTTTATCCACCTTGGCCAATACCTCCACGACTGCTGCAAAGTTGCATGTTTCCTTGAATAATGTCCAGACTCAGCTGAAGCTGGAGAAAGTGTCTTCTTTGGCAAAATATAACAAGATAAAATCTTTGGAGGAACTGGTACTCAAAATCGAATATGATCCTTAAAATGTGAAAGTAGTAGAAGAGCTCCTCAAGAAGAAGAATTTTAGCATAGCATCCTTAAGAAAAACATTGAAAATTTCTTCTACAGAAGATCCACAGGCGAAGGAAATGGTCGAAACTAAAGGCCACAAGGAAGAAATGTTAAAATTAATTATGGGGAAGTATGCACAGATTAAGAAAATGGAAGTTGAGATGGAGAAGCTAGTCAAAGAAAAAGAGCAGAGTGTTTCCATGACAATCATTCCACTGGATGCAAACCCTCTCACAAGGGTCAATACAACAACAACAAAAACAACAGGCACCACAGTGGAGATTCCAACAACAACCTCAGCAACAACTATAGATGCATAAGAAAAATTGGCAAGGTCCATGGAAGACATGTCTGTGCAGGAAAAGGAAATCAAAATATTGCATGATGAGATCAATAACCTTCAGCAGCTGAAGCCCACTTTTCAGTAAAGCTACAACACTAATATGCAAAAGTCTTAGAGGCTCAAGAAAGCGCTGCAAAAGCTACAGAAGGAGACAATCATGGATAAGACAATGTTAGAAGCCAAGGAGAATGTTTCGATAGAAATATGCAAATCCATGACAGAAATTTGGCCACTCATACAAATTATGTTTGAGCAACATGAACTGGTGCAGAGAAGAAGATAGACCATTGACAAAATAAAAGGAGAATTGGGAGAAAGGCCTACAGAAGAAAATGAGATCATCAGGTTATTGAATTCTAAAATGAGAGAGGAAATAGAGGCCTTGGAGATGAGGATAGGAGAGAAACTATCCTTGAGTTCAAGAAAGTTTTGACCAAGAGAGAATTAATGTTGCAACTTGAGGAAATATCTCAAGCAATGGACATCGAAGTACAAAAGTTTTTCGGTAAGATAGACTTGTTGCATAAGAAATGGATTTTTTGGCCCTTGACCAATTTTTGGATATCATTTCTCATGTTTGACATCTTCTGGGACTTCGACAAGCTAGTTGAAGGTGGAGCGCAATTCGAAGTGAAGATCGTGGGATCTCGCGCCCTTTTTAGGTATTTTTCGGTTAGGGTTTATGTAACAGGTATGCGAATGTGGGCACATGGGTTTACCCATGTTTAGGAACTTTTGTAAATGTATAAATAGAAATCTAGGCGATGTAAGTAGGGGTGCCTGTGATGCTAAGTGCAAGTGATAGATAGTATTTCGATCTATGTGATTGACTTGGCTTAGTGCATGACTGTGTGTTAAGAACTTGCAGGGCTAAGTGCAAGTAATTGTAAGAAGGATTTGTGATGTGACCTAACTCAAGGAAGGAGGATTTGGCGAGGTGCGTGCAGATATCCTATCCTCTGTAGAGTAGGGTTTTGAGGCTCTATGATTGTAATAATATTGATAGAAGATAATAGAAAAGAAGAAGAGTTGGTGGACGTAGCCCCATGCTGGGGTGAACCACGTATATCCTATGTTATGGTTGCTTTGTTCTTTATGGTTGTTACATTGTTCATATGATTTATGCTTAGTACAATGATATATGCTTATATGAATATGATATGATAGCTTAGTGTTGAGTAATGTGAATGAATGATAGATCCAATCTATTTCCATATGCTAAGTGCTTATATTTGTTAGATCTGGTTGAATGTTGCAATGTTCTAGAACTAGGATTTCCCCTTGCAATGTGAATAATGGTCAAATGATAATGAATGATTAACTGTTAAGTGTTATGGGGTATTCTACCCTACGGACTAATAAGCTAGGGTTCTAAACTTATACGCAGATCATGACCCTTAAGATTTAACTTTTAACCTCCTACCCAAAA
>SNQJ01S0081561.1:10522-29243 GCA_010110895.2 Picea sitchensis
AATGTGGGGATTGGTCTAGGGCAGTCTCTCTTCTTGAGGGTTACTCAAGAAGACTGGCCCGCCTTGCCGGACAGTGATTTCTCATTGTGGTTAACATGAGGAATGGTCTATTTTGGAGGTTGATCCAGGACAATCTTTTCCTCGTGTGGTTAAAAAAGTAAATGGTCTGGACAGTCATTCCTTAGGGTTTATACATTCTCTCCAAGGTGCACTTTGATTAGTGTGGGAGGAATGGCCCAGGGTGGGGAATGGTCCAGGCTCAACAATCAGGGACAAGCATTCCTTAGGGTTTATACATTCTCTCCAGGGTGCACTTTGATTAGTGTAGGAGGAATGGCCCAAGGTGGGGAATGGTCCAGGCTCAGCATTCCTTAGGGTTTAAACATTCTCTCTAGGCTGCACTTTGATTAGTGTAGGAAGAATGGCCCAGGGTGGGGAATGGTCCAGGTTTAGAAGACATGATAGCTATTCTTCCTTGCTTGAGAAGAATAGTCCATATATCTCATTGTTCTACTCTGAGGGCAGATATTCTTTCAGATCTCACAGATGTGAGTGAAATATTGGCCCAGATGATTCAATTTATATCATAACATTGTTTATGTGCAAGTTGCTATCAGATGTTTGTTATGAAGACTGTATGACAGTAGATGTATACTACTGTGGTGGATATGTTCCACTATTCGTGACTATACTTTGATGATCAAGTACTTGTGTGTTACTTGGTGTGGTAGTGTACCATTGGATTGTAGTTATGTACTACTATGGGTAGACACAATTGTGTTCTATTATGATTTCCCTAAAGACTATCAACAGTTTATTGGAAATAATTATCAGCCAGATGAATGATGAATAGAGATTTTCCAAACAGAAAATGGTTCATAACATTTACGCTTCCAGATTAGAAGAATGGCTCTTGTATCACTCTGTGGAGTGAGCATCATGTTTGATTACTCAGATAGACTATGGTTTTGAGAGTTGATGCAACTGATGATGATGATTGTGCTCATGATCTAGTCTATATAACTATGTTGATGCTACCGGGTGAATGGTATGTTTTGTGATCAAGACCATTACCTGTAATACCTCCCTAGCTAGGAGGGAGTGTTGATATTAAGGTAGCTATGGGAGGTATTTACCTCCACGTGTGAACCTGGCAAGAATAGAATACTCCGGGAAGCAAGAAGAAACCCTAATGAGTTGGCTAATAACCCTAGAAGACTTGTCGGCTCAAGAAGATAATTTATATTAGGTTATTAGCCTCCAAGAGAAGAAGTCGGCCAAAAATAATAATAATATATTGAACAGACAGGAACCCAGAAGGAGAAGTCGGCCCCAGTAAGTCTGTCAGAACCACTATAAATACAAGGCACCAGTCTCTCATTTGACACATCTCAGCAGTTGCAGAGAGCCAGTTCTGCGCAGTGCAGTTGCAGTCTTGTGTGCAGGTTTGGAGGAGATTTGTTGGTGTAGCGAGCAGTTACGTTTTGGCTTGGACTGTCTCTTGGCTAGGGTTTGGACTATCTGATTAGCTCTTGTTGATGCGTTATCCTTGGGCAAAGGTGTGCTACCATTTGTATGGCTATCTAGCCTAGGGTTTTCTTCCAGAATGATTCTTTGTCAAGGTTAAGGTGCTCGGAGGGTGGCTTCGGCCTATGGTTTGGTGACAAGGGTATTGGCAATGGTAAAATGAGCACACATCTTTCATATTCTAACATCTGGTAGTTATTTCGATTTTCTGGTTTTTTGATACCAATGAAAACTAGGGTTTCACTTTCCGGAGGCTCTAGCCACTGAAAAGGTGTGCTCAAGATGCCAATGAGTTCACTAAGCTAGGGATCACTTCCCTAGATGGTTTTTAGGCTGAAATTCCCTTCCAACAAAAATCCCTAATTTTCTTGTACGACAATAGTGACGATTTTGGTTACCCAGTGAAAGGTGCTCTATTCAATCAATCTCTGATACCATGCTAAATTTAGAGCTGCTATTAAGTTCTTTTCGATTTACTAGAAAATAATAGCATAAGAAGTATCACTGAGAGAAACAGAATCACAAGGTACACAACATTTTTTCCTGGGAAACCCTCATGGGGGAGAAAACCCAAAAAAAACTTTCTTAATATAGATTTCCAATACAGTGCCAAGATAAAGACCAAACACTAGAGAATATCCAAGACTGAGCAATGAACATCTCTCTTCTCCTTCTTCTAACTGCAATTTCCTTAAAAATTTGCGCACTAGATGAGTGACTTGCATGTGTGAGTGAATGATGCACTATCCTCTCTTATTTATACTAGTTGAGGAGTGTTAGGGTTGTGTCTCTTCATTAGGCAAGGCCAACTTCTTCAACTAGTGGTTAAAACCACTTTAATTATCCCTAAGGGTCGACTTCTCAATTAGCATCATATAAACATGGTTTGACCAATCCAAAATAGGGGATTTGGTCATACATAAGTCTAGACATGATAAATCCACAAAAGGGGATTGATCTATAAGATAATAACTCAATTTTAATTAGAATATACTTTGTAGTTACAATATTTCAACAATTTGTTGGAGGACTATCTTGGTTTAGTGGTGCGTTACCCTATTCTGGTTAGAGTTTTTGGTTTATCTTCTATTTGGTAAGATCTCACTTGAGAGAGACATTGTACGTGTTGAAGAATCTATATTGAAGAAGCTTTGCTAGGTTTTTTCCCCCATGAGGGTTTCTCGAGATAAATATTGTGTATATTGTGGATGTCTTTCTTTTAGTGATCCTTTTGCATGTAATTATTTTTTTAATAGCCTAAAGTTAAAGAATATTGAACACACTTAACTGCTTAAGAGAAGTTTTAACATTACCATGGTTAATAGAGGTTCCAGAAGCTCCCATAAAATCATAGAGAAATTGCTTGATGGACTAAGCTTCATGGACTGTTGGGATGCCCATGAACATTGTGTTGTCCATAAATTGTTGGTAAAATACCAAAAAATCCTTCCCAAATAACCACAATCCTTGATTATTGTTGTTTGTTATAACAACCTTGATGGCCCGCCCCATACCCTCTTCCATTAGGATAAAGAGAAAGGGGGATAGGGGGTCAAATTTTTGAATGTCATGGGAGGGAGATAATGTGTTTGAAGGTGAACCATTGATGAGAATAGAGAATAATGCAAAGGAGGTGAGAGACACAATCCATTTAACCTAGGAGGAAGAGAAGCCGAAGGCTAAGAGAATGTGATTGGACTACTGCCAACTTAACTTGTCGAAGGATTTAGACATGTCCAACTTGATGAGCATACCAACAGTTTTTGTAGTGTTGAGAGAGTGAATCATTTCGTTTGCTAGAATGATTGTGTCAAGGATTTGGTGCCCTTCCCCATAGCTTATTTGTTTCATAGAGATGAGTTTGGGCATAATAGGTTTAATCATGTTGGCTATGAATTTAGTGATTATTTTATAAACCACATTGTAGAGAGATATTGGTCTAAAGTTGTTGGGGTTTTATACCTTTTCTTCCTTGGGGATGAGGGCTATAAAGGTGGAATCCAAGGCAAGGAGAACATCAAAGAATATATGAGAGTCTTCTACTAGTTCCCAAACATATTGCTTGATGATTGACTAGCATATGTGGAAGAAGTTTGTTGTGATGCCATCGGGTCCAGGGGATTTTCCTTTGGGCATGTCCATGACCGCTTTCTTGGAAGAATTTTGAATTTTTGTTGCCATGTTTAAGCCATTGAACTATGGATTTATGTTTTCGAAGGAGCTCTTCGTAATTGGATCTACTATCTAGATGAGTTTGAAGGTGAGTTTCTTATCACATGAGTTTTTTTGTACAATCTTCAAGTATCATTGCTTGTTGTAAAAACTCCATTTGGGATTCAAGATATCTTTCAGAGTTGAAGATGTCCTCGAAGACCTCTTTATTCCACTTTTTGAGCCTGAATTTGATATGCTTTAGGCAATACTAAAAAAAATAAATGGGGATGCCTCAGATATTGCTAGCTTCATGCCACCATCATTGGTATTCTCCGAGAAGGAAGGGTGATCAAGCCAAAAGGATTCAAAGAAAAAGGGGTGAAGTTTTGGGTTACCCAAGAGGTTGATTTCCAGGTTTATAGGCTGGTGATCTGAGCATGTGCTTGTCAGGATCAAGGATTATAGGTGATGGCTAGAAAGGATGAAATATGCATAAGCTAAGACTCTGTCAAGATTGGATGCTGCTTGGTTCCCTCCCTATCTGTTGTTCCAGATGTGTAAGCCATTGGAAGATGGTAGGTTGATCAAATGGAGTAGGTGGATTATTTCTTTGAATCATAGTGATTCCTAGTCAAGGCGACGAATTCCCCCATGTTTTTCTTCCAAGGAGGTTATGATATTAAATTTTCCCCCATTACCCAGTGTTTATCTACTATGATGGATTTGAGAGCTTGGATGGAGTTTAGAAAGAGGTATTTTGGGGGGGCTTTTGGGTACCATAAATATTGGTTAAAAATCCAATTTATGTTGATCCAATGAGATAGAAGTGAGCATAGATGGTTTGTTGAGGGGAAAAATAGGATGTTAAGGAGATCTTTTAGACCTCCTACTGCCCCTTAGGCATCAATTGCACTCTCCTATGAGTCGTTCCATATTTTTGAAGCAATAGTTGAGACTAGGTTTCTATTGCATTTGGTTTCTTGAAGCATTACCACAATAGGTTGTTCTTTGTGTATGTTCTTCTTTAGAATTCAATGTTTACTCTTACCGTTGATATATTTGATGTTCCATGAGAGTAAATTCATGTAGAACAGAGGGGGTTGGGGTGGAATGTGTCTGTCATCAACGTTATCCACCCTGAGTTGACCAACATTTCTAAGAGATCTTGAAGTAGTTGCTTGTTACTTCGTCGACCTCACTTTTTTTCCTCTTTAGAAAGCTTTGATGAGTCTTTATCACCATTGGTATTGACACATAAATATGAGGAGGTAGAGGGATTACCTTTTTGTGGAGTACTCTGAAGGTCTTTACTCTGAATGAGGGTGTCTTTGATGAGCTATATTTGTTGTTCGGAGATTAAGTTTGGGTCTTGTTTCCTCCATGTTGTCACAAGAGATTGAAGATCTAGATCAGTCAGCTCCATGTCCTCTTCATCTCTAGAATCTCCTTTGTCCTCACCTTCATTCACCATATCAACTATGTTTGTATCTCTAGCACCTTCTTCTATTTCCTTGATTAATTTATTTCATTTTTATTGGTCCTCCTAGTTTTCCTCAATGCTTTGATCTGGTTTGATGTGTGGTTGTTTTGCCACATCCTCTAGTTTGTTGCTATTGGTTTCCTTCAGAGTTTGTTGGAGGGTTTCAAACATGTTCCTGGTTTGGATATCCTTATGAGCAGGAGGCACTATCATCTTTCTTACATTTTTTCCCTTTTTTTTGGTTATCATTTCAAAACCCTTTGTGACCCTTAAGTTCTTATTCCTTATGGGGGGTGACAACCGATTTAAGGGGTAGTCCCTAAAAATATGTCCATGATCATGACATTTCCATCATCATAATGGGATATGCTCATAATCCATTGCTTAAATCCATTCAATGTCCTGGTAGCTTAGGAAGATTGAGTCCAACAAGGTTTTGGAGACATTCATTGTAATGTTCCCAACCCCGGCTGGGCCACATCACTACTAAAATGACCCAATACAATTTCTGATACCAATATAAAATGCAGAAATTAACTTACAACATGAAATACAAGTTTATTCAGTTTTCCATGTTCTATAAAAACATAAATACACTTACTCTTATTGTGCACAACAAATTGTTTTTACATACGACAACATTCAACCATGAAATATAGACATGAATTCATTTTCCTATTTTCAGTAAGAAAAAATAATCAAATATAACTCAGAGAAAATTGCACAACACTTTTATCAACAATTAACATGGACAACCACATCACATAGGAACACTTATATTAATGAAATGTACAACCCACTGTAGAGGACAGATGTTCCCCCCAACGGTAGCCTTGATGTTCTAGTTCTCAACAACAAGACACCTCCAAGATAGGGCTATGAATCTGCAAAAGGTGGAGGTCCCTAAGGCTAGATAATGTACCCCTTTTAGTATTCAAACTCTCAATTAATTCCAGTCCACAAACAAACTTTCCTTCAAATTGCATAACCCAAGGGATGGAATTCCCCTTCACTGATCATAGTCCCTCGGGCCTTTCCACTCCCCTCCAGGGATTTCAACACATAATAGATAGAAAATTGACTTGATGGGACTTCAAGAATTCTACAACTACACCACAAATTCACCCAGCAACCAAACCATTGATTCCTTGGACGCAATTCAAGCAACTCGTCCCTTCCAGTCACACGGCCTCTTCTCCATGAAATTACATTTCCAAAACAACAATCAACATATCCACACGACTGTCGTCAAGCTCCCATAATCTGAATCCTATTGCTTTTCCCCCAAAACTCCATTTAAAACCACTCTTTATGAAGACACGTGAATGTACCAAAATCGAGTCTCATACCCGTACGAATTTTCTATCTTTATCTTGCTTGCTTGACTTACACTCTTCTCCAAGCTGATTGTACTCAGCCCCCATGCTCTCCATAACTATGGGAATTGACTCTCACACCAACCCTCTTACATGAATTCAATGATTGGGATCTAGAACACTCATCCACTAATGGAAGGTTCATGGCAATAATAATTTAGAGGAAAATAGAAAATGGGTCTTGGTCCCCCTTGTACTCCTTCTCTCTCTTGTGGATACATATTCCCCAAGTCTTTGTTTGTATCCATCTGCAACTAGCAATACATTGTATTCATTATATTTCAATTTAGCTCGTTTACATATTGGCTCTCGGCCATACATCACATTTACAATATACATCGCTATTTTGGGGTTGAAAATGGGGATGTTACATTCCCCTCCCCCTAAAAATTTCACTGTCCTCAGTGCACATAAACATACAGTTCACACATTCATATATATATATAAATTACATCAAAATACATGATAATTCCGCAACTTAATGACTCATGCAACAATTCCAACAAGCAATTCCCCTTTCCCCTCAAGCCAAACATCAATTGGACAGGAAATCTCCGAATTGTGGCTCCAAGAATTCCAGCTTGCCAAAATAGAGTCTTCTTTCACTTATGTACAAATGTACATTCAATTTTCTTCAAGATTTGAAAAAATGTGCGGGTGTGCATCCCACATGGCTTCCTCGTGCTCCCATGTAGCATCTTCATGACCGTAACAAGTGCATTGAACCTTTACCAATCCTATGACTTTGTTCCTAAGCACTTTGATTTTCCGGTCCAAGATGCACATTGGTTCCACCCGGAAATCCCCTTCATGTTCGACCTAGATCACATTCCAATCGATCACATGATTAGGATCGGGTACATACTTTTTTAATAAAGACATGTGGAACACGTTATGAATTCTCATGGATGCAGGTACTTTTAGCATGTATGCAACTGGTTCTATCCTTTCTAAGTTCTCAAAAGGCCCACAATATCTTGCTTCCAATTTTGGGCAACTTTCCAACTTCAGGGAGCTTCTCTTGGCTTTAACCTTTAAAAACACATGCTCTCCCACTTTGAATTCTCTACTTGTTTGCTTTTTATCATCATAGCTATTTTGTTGATCTTGTGCAAATTTCAAATTTTGTTGAATCTTTACCATCTATTCTTCCATTTCCTTTAACAATTCTAGCCCAATCACAAATCTCTCGGCTGGGTTATCCCATCTTACTAGTGTCTTGCACTTTCTGCCATACAATTCTTCAAACAGGCTCATCTTCGATGATTCATGATACCCATTGTTGTATGCAAACTCAACTAAATGGATGTATTCCTCCCACTTATAAGGATTTTCCGTTACATACATTCTCAACATATCTTCAATCATCTGATTAATTCTCTCTATATACCCATCTGACTCTGGGTAATATGTCGTACTGAAATTTAAATTTTTCCAAATCCCCTAAACAATCCCTTCCAAAAATTGGCAGTGAGCTTGGGGTCTCGATCTGATACTATTGTCTTTGGCACACCATGTAGTATAGCAACTTCTCTCATATAAATTTCTGCAATATTGGCTTCCTTATGAGTCATTTTTACAGGAATGAAATGTGCAATCTTTGTAAGCTTGTCCACCACTACCATGATGGAATCATGTTGCCTTGTTTTCCTAGGAAATTTGGTAATAAAATATATAGTAATAAATTCCCATTTCCATTCACGAATAGGCAATGGTTGCACCAATCTTGTTGGATGTCTATGTTCAACCTTTACCTTTTAACATTCCATGCATCTGGCCAAATAATCGATGACATCTATCTTCATACTAGGAAAAAAATGTTGGCCCCTTACAACTATAATAGTTTTCTGATATCTTGGATGTCTAGCATATGGAACATTATGCATTTCCTTTAGGACTAAATTTCTCAATTCCTGTGAATTGGGGACATAAACTCTATTCTAAAATAAGAGGATTCCATCCTATTCTAGCTTGTAATCCTTATATTTTTGTTGTATTTCATCATGTTGTAAGTTTTTTTTAACTTGCACATAATGTTGATCTGTCATTACAGCTTCTAGAATTCTATCTTTTAAATCGGTCTTGTACATACTAATGGTTTTAGCATGCATTTTATGTACACTTATGTTGAGTGCATCAACCACCTTGTTCTCTTTCTCCCTTATGTTATTTATATCAAAGTTATATTCACTAAGAAATTTCAGCCATCTAGTTTGTCTAGCATTTAGTATTGGCTATTCAAAGAGATATTTCATACCACTATGGCATGTCCTTACTTCAAATTTTCTCCCCATGAGGTAATGCCTCCACAATCTTAAGGCATGTACTATGGCTACCAACTCTGTGGAATCATTTATTTCATGTTCTTTCAATTTTCTAAACTCATAACAGATTACATGTCCATTTTTCATAAGAACTCCACCAAGCCCTTCCTTGCATGCATCTGTGTACACAAAAAAATCCTCATCTAGATCTGCAACTTTAAAAATAGGTGCACTAGTCAAAAAATCCTTTAAGCATTTGAAATTTTCTTCACATTTAGCACTCCATTCAAACTTTCTTTTGCAAAGATGTTATTGGGTGTGCAATTTTGGAGAATCCCACAATGAATCTCTTATAGTAACCAACTAGACCCATAAATGATCTAACCTCTGAAATTTTTGTTGGTGCTGCCAAACTCTTGATTGCTTCAATCTTTTTTGGATCTACTGCTATGCCCTCTTCTGAGACAATGTGACCCAAATAATGGATCTGTTGTTGATAAAAAGTGCACTTAATTTGGCATACAATTGGTGTAATCTTAATATTTGTAACACCATCCTCAAATGTCGCTCATGCTCTTCCTCTGTCTTAGAGTAAATAAGAATATCATCCAAGAATACAATGGAAAACTTGTCCAAGAAATCTTTGAACACCCTATTCATCAGACACATAAATGTAGCCGGTGCATTCGTTAACCCAAAAGGTACCACCAAAAATTCATAGTGTCCATACCTTGTCCTAAAGGTTGTTTTTCTATCATCCCCTTCTTTTATTCTTACTTGATGATATCATGACCTCAATTCTATCTTGGAGAATATCTTTGCTCCTTTCAACTGATCAAAAAGATCATCAATCCTTGGAAAATGATACTTATTCTTAACTACAACTTTGTTCAGTTGTTTGAAGTCAATACATAACCTCAATGTTCCATATTTATTCTTGAAAAAAAGAATCGAGGCACCCCAAGGAGAAACACTTGGGTGTATGTACCATTTCTTTAACAACTCTTCTAGTTGCATTTCCAACAACAGTCCTCATGTCTCACTCTGAGCGAAAAGTTACAATAATTACAAGTTGCAATTTCCATTCTTTTGCTGCTACAGAATTCACTATTATCACTTTCAGGAGAAGATATAATGCCCAAAACAAAATTCTGGGTTGACAGATCTCTTCTAGTCCTCAAGTCCTTTCCATCGACTATTTGTTTACTCCAATCCAAGCTTCGAGCTGAAAGTTATGGTGGTAGAACAATGAAGGAATATTCATTAGCACATGCAACATAGTAGCAAGACTCAAAAATCGTCCGACCATTTCTTGATTAGATCTCAGTCGTTGATCTATCTTAATGGATTCGTTGCAGATCTAAGTCATATCTCTTCTTCATTTTGGGTTTCAACAATCTCCAATTTTTACCCTCTAGCTCTGCTGCACTCACTTTGCACTTATACTTAGATTCATTTCCATTATTTTCTCCACAGTTATATGACACATCATGAGTCGTTGAGTCCCTCACTCTCTAGTCATCCGATCTATGACAAATGGCAACCTCCTGGCTGTTGGATCTCTGACATGTGGTGATCTCCTGGCCACCCAATCGATTCTCTATACTTAGTAATTTTCTCAGATCTCACCATGGGCAACGGGTCTACAACACTTTCTCGACTCTTATATCTATGACCCCATCCCTCTGACCGATTATTGATACTTAGTCATCTCTTTGAGATATATCCATTCAAGATATTCTTCATACTTAACCAATTTTCGACATCTCACTGTGTGTTCGCGGGTCCACAACATTTATTCACATACCCCCGAGTCTCCGCCATGCTCACCACCTCCATGATATATTGAGGACTTAGTTGATTTTCCACTTCTTACCATGGGTTCTCGGGTCCGCAGGGATACCACACTTCTTTCCATACCCCCGATCCTCTGTAGTGTTCACCACCTCCGCGACATCCTATGACTTGGCCAATTTTCCACTTCTTACGGTGGGTCCATGAAGATACCACACTTCTTTCCATATTTTTGATCCTCCTCTATGCCTCACCACCTCTACGATATCTTGGGACTTAACCAATTTTCCAACTCCTTTCATGCAAACGTCGCATATGAGGTGTCCTCCACGTGGGTTTTTGTTGATGTGGCACTAGTATGAATGTTGATGAGGTAGCTATCGTGGTGTTGACATGGATGGGATGGCTCACCAGCATCGACCCCCCTCCAAGTCTTTGAGATTAACCATTGATCTCCAAAGATCAACGACTAAGAGTTAACTACCTCTGGATTCATCGTTGTTTCTCACAAAAGTTCATTTCCTGACATGGGGCGCCATACTATCCCATTTTCTTTATAAACTCTTGATATTCATTTTCCTTTACGAATGTGGGATATGTTGATATTATGGTAGTTGCGGGAGTTATTAACCTCCATTTGTGACCTTTGATGAGATTAGAATATTCTGAAAGCGAGAAAAGACTTGGGCACAACCCTAGAAGTAAAGTCAAATAAAGAAGATATTTTATATTAAGTCTTTAGCACCCAGAAAGAGAAGTCGATCCAGACAGCCTGGTAAGAGCAGTATAAATACAGGACACCGGTTCTCATTTGAGATAGATATCCCAAAACTGCAGAAATTCACTTGTGCGCACTGCAGAAATCTCGTAGTGTGCAAGTTTTGGGAGTAGTTATAGCTGCAGTTCCTGCAATCTGTATTTTTAGTTTTTCTGGATTGGACTTTCTAATCAGTCTTGGTTATATTTTCTTGGTGCATTAGCCTTGGTTGGCTATTGATTTTCTACCAGAATTCTTCTCTCTGTCAAATTCAAGGTGCTCGGGGGTGGAATTAGTGTCTATGGTTGGGTGACCTATGGTTAAACAGTCACACCCACTTTTCTAACATGTTATGGGCCCACGCCTCCTTCATTCAATCTAACCAATGGAAGGAAGCTAAGCCATAAAGTTATCAATCTTATTGAAGAACTGTCACTAGGGTTTCTAGCAGGTGCAATTACTAAAGCACTGTCGCTAGGGTTACTACCAGGTGCAGTTGCAGAAACCCTAAAACTCTTGCCTAACACCTTATGATGGAATACCTTACTCAAGGAGAATATATTCTAGTGAGCCTTAGTCCAACACACCTCTTGGCACTCTCAAAAGGAAAAAATGTCAAGGTTGATATTTTGGGTCAAAGCTTGACCAGTTATCAGTCAACATAAATCATGAATGAAAAGACAGATCATCTACATTATTCAGTGCTCACAGGAACTCTTGAAGATGACATGTGGATAATTGATAGTGGAGCTTCGAGGAATATCACAGGAGACCAGGCCAGGCTCTCTAATATAAATGAAAATAAGACATCCTACAAGTCAGAACTTGGAGATAAAAAAACCTATCCAGTCGAAGGAATTGGTCAAGCCTTTGTCAAATTGAAAACATGTAACAATGTTCATTTGAGCAATGTCTTATATGTACCTGGTTTAGAAAATAATCTTGTATCCATATCTTTCCTAGAATATAAAGGAAACATAATATCCTTTGTAGATGGAAAAGTATTATCTTGGTCTAGAGACTCCAACATAGAGAACGCTAGAGTTATTGGAACCCATGAAGGAAGACTATACAGACTACTAGAAAGAAATGATGAAGCTATTGTACACGATGAAGTCAATCCCAATGAAATTTGGCATAGAAGGTATGCTCATATCAACTATAAAGCATTACCTTTCCTCAAAAAGATGGTTGAAGGAATACCAAAACTACGATTTACGCATGAAGGAATTTGCAAAGGATGTGCTCTTGGTAAGAATGTTAAGAGACCATTCTCAAGTAGCAGTAATAGATCTAAGGAAATCCTATATATAATACATTCATATGTTTGTTGTCTGATGCTAGTCAAATATCTAGGAGGTTCTCTTTACTATGTAATCTTCATAGATTATTACTCAAGAAATACTTGGTTATATCTCTTGAAGACAAAGGACGAAATTTTCAGCAAGTTTCAAGAATTCAAAGCAGAGATAGAGAACCTCACAAACAAGAAAATCAAGACCTTAAGAACAGATAATGGAGGGGAATATACATCCAAGGAATTTGTTTCCCTTTGCAAATAGGCAGGGGTTAGGAGGGAGCTGATTGTTCCTCATAATCCTCAACAAAATGGTGTAGCAGAAAGGAAGAACATATCTATTGAAGAAACTATGAAAGCACTAATGAACGATCAAGGTTTATCTATGTATTTGTGGGGAGAAGCAGTCATGACAACAATATATGTTCAGAACAGAAGTCTCCACCGCATATTGAAGGACATGACTCTAGAAGAAGCCTCCTCATGAAAGAAACCTAATGTGTAACACTTAAGAATATATGGATGCCATGTTTACATTCACATCCCTAAGGATAAAAGGAAGAAATTAGAACCCTCAGGAAAGAAGGGCATATTCGTGGGATACAATGAATCATCCAAGATCTACATAATCTATATCCTGGAACGACATAAGGTTGAAGTCAGCAGAGACGTAACGTTCAATGAAAATATGACCTTCAAGAAATCCATAGAAGAAACTATAGAAGAACAATAAGAGTATGAAGAGCCTAAAGAAGAAATTACATGTCTTCCAGAAAGTCAGAATGAAGAAAAACAACAACTTGATAATCTGATGCAACCATGTGAAACTATTGAATTAGACATTGTACCCAAAACCAAGAGACATCCAACTTGGCTTGAAGCTACTATACAAGAAGCAGAGAGACTCAAACCCCCAAGTGGCACCTTCAAAAAATAAAAATAAAAAAATAAAAATAAAAATCCCAAAAGATTCTCCAGCTATGCAGCATGTATGACAAAGCTTCTAAATGAAGAATCCACCACATTTGAAGAGGCAGCTCAAAATAAACAGTGGAAATAATCCATGACAGAAGAACACTAGTCCATCATGAAAAATGATTTATGGGAAATTGTGCCTAGACCCAAAGAAAAATCAGTAGTAACTTCAAAATGGGTCTATAAGATCAAACATGCAGCAGAAGGAAGCGTGGACAAATACAAATCAAGGTTCGTAGCTAGAGGGTTCTCTTAGAAGGAGGGAGAAGACTATGATGAGACATTTTCTCATGTTTCTATATATACTTCTATTAGATCCACTATGTCTCTTGTTGCTTCCATGGGATGGAGTTTACATCAGATGGATGTAAAGACAACTTTCCACAATGGAGCAATCGAAGAAGAAATGTACATTGAAACCTCAAGGATTTGAAGTACGCTCCAGAGACACTCATGTTTGTAGACTAAAGAAAGCCTTGTATGGACTCAAGCAAGCTCCAAGAGCTTGGTATGCCAGAATATACAACTACTTAATAAGACTTGGATTCTCCAAGAGTCATGCAGATCCAAATCTTTACTCAAAGTCGTGAACAATGCACCTATGATTCTACTGATACATGTCGACGATTTATTCTTGACAAGTGAATATTATCTCATCATCCAGTGTAAGAAGGAACTAGCTTCTGAGTTCGATATGAAAGATMTTGGTCTCATGCATTATTACTTGGGACTAGAAGTATGGCAGAAGCATGGTGAAGTATTCCTTGCACAAGGAAAGTATGCAGTGAATATTCTTCAGAAGTTTGTAATAATGGATTGCAAATCCTTGGAAACTCCTATGACCACAGATATAAGGAAAGTAAGAGACTCAGATTCTGATCCAGTAGACATGTCCCTATATCGGCAATTGATTGGGTCATTGATGTATTTAGTGAATACTCGACTAGATATTTTCTTTGATGTAACCACCCTAGCCAGTTTCAGGTGGAACCCCGACATGAGCATTGGATAGCTGCAAAACATGTTCTAAGATATATTTGTGGGATGCTAAACTATGGATTAATATATACTGCATCCAATGATATACAACTTCATGCATTCACAGATTCAGATTGGGCAGGAAGTGCAGAAGACAAAAGGAGTACTTCAGGGATGTGTTTCATCTTGGGCTCCACTATGATATCTTGGGGAAACATGAAACAAAATTATGTCACACTCAACACAGTTGAAGTATAATATATCACAACATGTGAGGCATGTACAAAATCAGTATGGCTGAGAAAGATGATTTCTGGATTATTTGATCAGGTTCCAGATTCGACCATAATATATTGTGGCAACTAGAGTTGTATAAGGCTATCCGAACACCTAGTTTTTAATGAATGGTCGAAACACATTGATATCAAATACTACTTTGTTCGAGATAAATTCCAAGAAGGAGAAGTGAAGCTCCAATATATCCCCATAGATGAGCAGACAACATATATTTTGACAAAGCCTATGTCTAGGATAAAGTTTGCATACTTACAAGACAAGTTGGGGATCATGGAAATAACTCCCCTAGTTGAAAGGGAAGAGATGGCTCTAAGGGTTGGGAGGGAGAACTGATACATCATTGATTTATGGACAGTCATTTTTATCTTGGAAAATGGTCCAGGATGGGAAGTTCCTTTCCATTTCGGAAAGTGGTTCGAGATTTTTTTACAGACAGGCATTTTCCAGTTCGGTAAATGGTCCAGATCAAACAATCATTTTCATAATGAAAATGGTTCAATAGATTGTTGATGTACCATAGACAGTGAAATCCCTTGTGGTTAGGTTAGTGTGGGGGAATAGTCTAGGAAAGTCATTCTTCTTGGCAGTCACTCCCAGTAGTGGTCAAGCAGAATGGTTTGCCTCGTCAGGTACTCATTCTTTCAAAGTTCACAATTGTGAGCAATTTCAAAGAATGGTCTGTTTTGGAGGTTGGTGCAGGACAATCATTCCCTAGGGAAAAATCATTTTCTCCAGGTTGCACTATATTTGTTGTCGGAGGATTGGCCCAGTTAGGTGAATGGTCCAAGTTCAACAATTAGGGACAGGCATTCCCTAGGGTAGAATCATTCTCTCTAGGTTACAGTATGTTTAGTGTTGGAGGAATGGCCCAGGCTAAGAAATCAGGGACAATTATTCTTCCATGCTTGGGAAGAATAATCTAGATATCCCATGGTTGATTCTTTTACTGTATGATGGTAGATGCTCTTCCATATCTCATAGGTGCGAGTGGAAGAATGGACTAGATGACTCAGTTTATGTCATGATATTGTTTTTATGGAAGTTTATATCAGATGATATGATTTCTATGGAGACTGCATGTCTCTAGACAATAGATGTATGTTATTGTGGTGGATGTGTTCCATTGGTTGTGACTATCTATCACTAATTAAGTATCTGTGTGCTACTTGGTGTGGTTGTGTACCACTGGATAATACTTATGTACTACTATGGATAGACACAATTGTGTTCTATTAGATGACGTTGTACTAATTGTCATGCAGATTATCCAGTTGAATAATATTGACGATGCTCATGATTTGATCACAAGATAGCCTGTGTGGCTATGATGATGCTACCGGTTGAATGGTATGTTTGTCCTCAAGACCGTTACCTTTTATAACTCCCTAGCTAGGAGGGAGTGTTGATATTATGGTAGTTGTGGGAGGTATTAACCTCCATTTGTGACCTTTGATGAGATTAGAACATTCTGGAAATGAGAAAAGACTTGGACACAACCATAGAAGTAAAGTCATCTAAAGATAATATTTTATATTAAGTCTTTAGCACTCAAAAAGAGAAGTCGATCTAGACAGCCTGGTAAGAGGAGCATAAATACAAGACGTTAGTTCTCATTTGAGACAGATATCTTGAAACTGCAGAAGTCCACTTGTGCGCACTGCAAAAATCTAGTAGTGCGTAAGTCTGGGGAGCAACTGCAGCTGCAGTTCCTGCAATCTGTATTTTCGGTTTTTTTGGATTGGACTTTCTGATCAATATTGGTTATCTTTGCTTGTTGCATTAGCCTTGGTTGGCTATTGATTTTCTACCAGAATTCTTCTCTCTCAAGGTCAAGGTGCTCGGGGGTGGCCTTAGTGCCTATGGTTGGGTGACAATATTTCTATATTGTCTATGGTGAAATGAGCACACCCACTTTTCTAATAGGATATACATATATACATCAACAATATCCATTTACGTCAATCAATGTATTCTTGATTTTGTAGCAGGTCTTCACGACCCGACGTTGTATCATGCAGCTTCGTCTTTGGTCCATATAGGTCTAGTGTTGAAACCAGGGCTCTGATACTAATTTGTAATGTACCCACCCCAGTTGGGTCACGTCACTACTAAAATGACCCAATTAAATTTCCAATACCAATATAAAATGCAGAAATCAACTTACAACATGAAATACAAATTTACTCGGTTGTCCATGTTCGATAAAAACATAAATACAATTACTCTTATTGTTGACAACAACAATTATTTACATACGACAACATTCAACCATGAAATAGAGACATGAATTCATTTTCCCGTTTTCAGTAAGCAACAATAATCAAATATAACTCAGAGTAAATTTCACAACACTTATATCAACAATTAACATGGACAACCACATCACATAGGAACACTTATCTTAACGAAATGTACAACCCGCTACAGAGGATGAATTTTCCTCCCAACCATAGCTTTGATGTTCCAGTTCTCAACAACAAGACACCCCCAAGTTGGGGCTATGAATCCACAAAATATGGAGGTCCCTAAGGCTGGCTAATGCCCCCCTTCAACATTCAAAATCTCAGTTAATTCCAGTCCCTTAACAAACTTTCCCTCAACTTGCACAACGCAAGGGATGGAATTCCCCTTCATTGTTCAGAGTCCCTCGGGCCTTTCCACTCCCCTCCAGGGATTTCAATACAAAATAAATAGAAAAATGACTTGTTGGGACTTCAGGAATTCTACAGCTGCAACACGAATTCACCCAACAACCAAAACGTCGGCTCCTTGGATGAACTTCGAGTAGTTCGTCCCTTCTAGGCACACGACCTCTTCACCATGAAATTACAGTTCCAAAACAACAACCAACATATCCACACAACTGCTTTCAAGCCCCCATACTTTGAATCCTATTGCTCGTCCCCTAAAACTCCATTTAAAACCCCTCTTTATGCATACACATGAATTTACCAAAATCAGGTCTCCTACCCATACATATTTTCTATCTTTCTCTTGCTTTCTTGACTTACACTCTTCTCCAATCTGATTGTACTCAATATCCATGCTCTCCATAACTATGGGAAATGACTCTCACACCAACCCTCTTACATGAATTCAATGATTGGTCTCTAGAACACTCAAAAACTAATGGAAGGTTCTTGGCAAGGATAATTTAGAGGAAAATAGAAAATGGGTCTTGGTTTACTATATATGGGTAACTATGCCCCTTGGATTCCTTCCCTCTCTTGTGGATACTTAGCCCCCAAGTCTTTGTCTGTTTCCATTTGCAGCTGGCAATAAATTTATTCATTATATTTCAATTTACATCGTTCACATATTGGCTCTCGACAATACATCACATTTACAATATACATTGTTATTTTGGGGTTGAAAATGGGGATGTTACATTAAGGTATGTGTATATTATGGCATATGAGGTATATCACCCTTTTTTGTTACTTCTAAGATTTTGACAAAGGATCCAAGGAATTCTTGATACCCTCGAGGATCTCCTCATCCCATAACTCATGTGGTAGAGAGTATATCTCGATCCATACTAGGGAAACTATGAAGTCTTCTTTTTCCGGGCTGAATTTCTCTTACTAGAGACGAAGGTACAACCCTGCTGAATTGAAGAAATATGGTCCGTTTTAAAATACCCTATCCTTATCCTCCAAGCTAGTAAAAATTGTTGTGAAGAAGCCTTTGGAACCCCATTTAAGGTTGACCTCGCCTTTGGGCTTCCATCTAGTTTGGATCCACCATTCTAGATCTTTCTCCATGGTCTAGATACCCATGAATTTGTCGATGATGGCATGGTCCCTCATGTGCTAAATATAT
>SNQJ01S0081561.1:29253-40404 GCA_010110895.2 Picea sitchensis
CTTCCTCTAGATGCTTCTCTTAATAGACATATTTAGTATAAATAAGAGTCGAGGGTATGAAAACCCTAGCTTGGAGATTATTGTAACAGAGCGCTGCTCGACTGGAGGTTGCCCCCTCAAAGAGGCCTGTGAATATTGCTTTCTGAATCAAAGTGTTTTTCTATTGTTATTTCGTATATCATTTATGTGTATTGTGAAGATTATGCTGGATAATTTACTGTTATTCTGCCATTTCTAGCATTTTATTTATGTTCTGCATATTTTATATATCCGGTATCTTGCACTCTTGACGTGGAAACTTTTTTTGTGGAAACTTTTTTTAGATTGAAAAAACTTTGAGAAGAAGAATTTTTTACTTCTAGTAACTAGTTCTTATTATAAGTTAAAATAAATTGTTGTAATTAATAACTATTTTTTATTAAAACTTAAGAGAGACATTTTACCAATTTAACTATGAGTACATAATTAGTAACTAATTATTAATTGCTATTTATGATTAAGTAACAAATCTTATTAATTGAATAATAAATCATGTAATTAATAACTAATTATTACTAAAAGTAAAGAAAAACAGTATACTAATTTGATTATGAGTTAATGACAAATGTAATCACTAATTAATTATTAATAATAATCTTACTAATTCAATAACTTAACTTAATTATCGGTCTATGTAATTACTCACCAAATTTTAGTCTCATAAAGTGATCCATGAATTATGAGTGATCATCATTATTAACTTATACTTTGGAAACCATTTTTATTAATTTAATTCTAACATTTTATTAATTGAATTCTAAATTAAACATAAATATAAAATATATATAAATTTATTAGCAACTAATTGTTTTCAATAATAAAATGGAGAGGATATTAATTATACGAATTCATTTCAAATATAATGAAAAAAAGAGAGTAAGTTCCAACTAATTATTATAAAACTAATGTTATAAACTCATTGTTTTATAGTGTTTGGAATTCCAGAAGCACTGATGCCAATGAATGAGAGAGCAGGTGTCCATGCAGCAGGATAACCGTTATCCCCCGCAGACATCCAACGCGGACCGAGCGGTCGAAGTTCATGCTTTAAAAAGGGGGAGTGTTCGTAGGTTTCACAGTTCCCGGCACTGTAGCTATTGGAACAGACTCCAGGAAGGCTATATCATGCGAGAATGCATTTGTGGTTGCCGCTAGAATAGGTGGAGAGTCCATCCTGAGCCACCACCCCAAGTTCCATTACTCTTCTGGGATGCAGGCGATGATGCTCGCATTGGGTATTTACGAGAAGGTGAGTCTCTTCGGAACCGTTGCAGAAGTCTGGGATCACTCTAAGGTATTGATTGCTTACACAAATGTAAACTAGTGCTGGTATTGTTTCTCCCTCATCTCTGCTACTTTCTCTCTATTTTTTATATTTGTCTATGTGCTTGAAGACCATTCCACGACTAGATACAGAGCAGAAACAGAGCAGTGTATGTTAAATGGGAAAGATATCAAATGAGTATAAGAAGAGGGAAAAATAGATCAATTTTATTATGCAATGAGAAGAGTTCAAGTACAAATAAAAAAAAGGATATCATTGTTTTCTCAGCGCTTGATGGCACAAGATCCTTCCTATAAACTGGTGAAAAGAGAGCGTGAAGCTGAAGAGGAAAGTCTGTGTTTCCATAAAAGCTAGCAGGGAAGCTAGTAATGGCACTGAGCGAGGTGATGGTCACATAAAAGCTAGCAGTGAAGCTAGTACTGGCACTAAGCGAGGTGATGGTCACAGGGAATGGGGTGATGGTCACAGGCACGGGCAATGTCACAAAAATCGGTTGCAGAATTATAACAATCGATCGTAACACCTGAAGCTAAAGATCACTAACACCGGTGAAGATGGAAACACCTGTGAAGCCATTGTCACAAGGATATGTACCTAACTCTAAGAAATGTCTATGCATATACAACATTTAATGTTATGGAAATAATGTTAACTTAAAAGTTAACATTATAATATGAGTTCCTAACTTTACATTCAAACTGGTTAAATTATTAGTCCCTTTATCCTAACTTTGCCTCATAAACCAAATAAGATGTCGAATTGAAAACTTACGATAAAATATGAAATACAATTCCACAAATTTATGAATAAGCAAAAAAATTAGGTTAAATGCGTTGGTTTTAGTGCCAGATTAATAGATTGGTAGAAAACCGATTACTATAAGTCCCTACCCGTCCGAAGGGCAGGGACTAATAAGTGTAGAAGATTAAGCTTGTGTTGGAATATATGGATTAATTTTGTGTTTTTGAATGGAAGGGATATAATAAAAAATATTTAGTTGGTTTTAATAATTTATAATATTATTTTTATGTATGTATGGATTTGTGAATGAATATTATTTAGTTGATATTAAATATATAATTATTATTTTTTGGTTTTGTCTAATAATTTATATTAGATTGACATATGTTTATGTGAATGTTATGGTTATGGGATTGATATTAAAATTCTATGATATAGATGTGGGATGAATGTTACAATCCCTTCAATAATGTATTTGGCTTCTTTCCATGGAATAATGTAGTAATGAGATACATCTTTTTAACTTAGAGTTAGTTAAGTAGAACTAAAGTAGAGGAAGGTAGGTTATGTGTCGGCTCGGCTCTGGAACTAGGCAGGAATTTTGAATTTGTGAGGATGGACTAGATCTATCGATGGCGGAGGCGCGGGCAGTTGTGAACAGCTCGACATTACTACCAGTCTGGAGACCACTTGGTGCCATTGTGATTAGGGAGCTGGAAATGGACTATCGTTTGGACCCATAAGTTTACGGTTCCGGTTAAGTCACTATGTTTAGTCAATTATCTGACTAAATTTTTGGAGTTTCCCTTACTACCCACTTCCCATCGACTTCCATACTTTGTTTTTAGTGGTATTATTGGGATTAATTACTCTGTTGGCCAACGTTTCTTTGGATCCTCGGCCCAACTCCCTGTAATAATTTTCCTTTCTAGGTAACTGAACCAGGGTTCTTACTCCGTGATCTCTGTGGTCAGTGCTTTATAGGTGGTGGTCTTATGTTGTCTCATAATGGTTTTGACATAGAGGGGAACATCATGACACTTATGAGTGTTGATGACGAGGTAGCTTGGTAGCAGGGGGGTCTTTTCACAAAGGTTGATTCCTCGGGAGGGGCACCGCTCTCATTACTCTTCTGTGCACTTGATTCGACACCTGCTCCAAGTAATATTGTCATCCAACTTCCAGATCCTTCGTCTAGTCTTTACATTTCTCCCCCTATAGCTACGAGCCTTACACAACCTATGAAAGGGATGAAGTCTGTACATGATGCTATTTTGGGCGATAAGGGAGTGTTATCACCGGGTAGTATGAGGAAACCCCACAAACAACCACACCCGACTAGTGTTCGTAGGAAATTGTGGAAAGCAAATAAGAAGGTTAAGCGTATGGTGTTGGGTTCAGACATGGGACTGGAAGAGACCTGTAGGATGGCCCTCTATGGTTTGGTCGACAAAATCTCATATAATTGTTTGAGTAAGGGACCTGTCTCAACCTGGATTGAAAAAAATGGGTTCCTATACTGGGTTATGCGCCTGAATTTTTTTATCTTACTAAAGGATGGCTGGGTTTTATTTGTAAAACCCCACAGGATGCGACCCTGTTGTTGAGATCTCTGTGGGTTTTGGGGGGTAGTAGTTTGATGTTGAAATGTTGGCGGGTTGTATTTGATCCGACGACCGAACATTTTCAGTATCGCCACTTGTGGGTTCTTCTGTCAGGGTTACCGATACATCTGTGGAATGAAGGAGCTCTTCGGGCTATTAGTGACGCAATGGGTAAGTTTATTGCACTGGATAAACAGACACTAGTTACTCCTTCTAGAAAGGTGGGAAGAATATTAGTGGAATTGGATATCCATTATGGGCTACCAGAGGTCCTAGATATTGAATGGCACAAACGACGGTATATACAGGAACTGGACGATCTCGGTACACCCTTTCGTTGTAATCTGTGTCGTAGAATTGGTCATCTCCATCAAGATTGTACTGGTAAGGAGGTTGAAGAGTCGTCATAGGATACTACTTTACAAAAGGATCCTCTCGACTATGTTACAGAAATAGACTCTTTCGGGAGTGAGACACTTCATTATGATGCTAAGCATTGGAGCCAGACGAAGCCTTCTGTGACTCTCACTGGTAAGTTTAAAAGTCTTTTCCCTTCCTTATATTCTACTTTGTCACTTTGGGAGAAGGAGGCTTTGGATAATTCTCGTTGGATTTTTTTATCCACTACCATAGATAAGGGGCTTAATGAGGGTGACAGGGATCCTACTGATCCGGTTTTGGCGGGTTCGGCGAGGCCGACTGCCACTTAATCATCCCTAGCCTTTGTTTCTGGGGTACTGCCATCAATATTAACTGAGTCTCCTATTCCTTCCCATACTAAGATGCAACAAAATATTTTACCTCAACTGTTTAATACCCAGGCTCGGACACCTAACTCTTCCCCTTCGTCTCCGGAGATGTTAGCTAATAATTTGGTGGAGCTTGGGTTTAGAGAATCCGAGGTGGACGATTCTACCCTCAGTATTGTACTGAACTCTTTGATCCCCTTCATTCGGGACTCAAACGCCTCTATAAAGCTGGCAACTTACTTAGGTAAGGCTATCCTTGATCCTACTACTGAAACCGGGGCTAATAATTATCAGAAGCATACCGAGGGGGATGGGAAAGAATTTTCCTGGTCCAAAGGCCTTGGCATCGAACACTCTCCAATTAAGACTTGAAGCATTCGAAAAAAATTGGCGGTTTTATCCTCTCAGTCACTTGACTTAGTTCTTCCTCCACTGATAGTGGGGCTCTTAGAGCAATGAAAGCCATGGCAAGGGATAATTGATGTTGTTACTCTCCTTAAATGTAAGAGGGATTGGAGGCACCCTCAAAGTTGCCTTTGTACATCAAATACTGGATCAAACCTGCTCGGATATTGTCTTCCTTCAAGAAACCTTGGTACATGAGCAAAAAGCTAGATATTTCATGCACCTTCTTCGTCCTTCTTGGATTTTGAGTGTTGTAAACTCGGTGGGTACTTCAGGAGGATTATTATTCACTTGGGACGCAAATTTTTATGATTTGGTTCCTTACCTTACTATTGGTGGTATTCTGTTAACATGCAGGTGTATTATAAACAAGCAAGAGATCTCATTGCTTAATATATTTAGCTCGTGTTCAGACCGAAAACAATTCTGGCGTTCGGTGGCAGATAATAGTATTTTGTCTATTAACAATCTGATTTTAGCTGGCGATCTGAATATAATTTTTTCTTCGGATGAGGTCTAGGGACGTTCCATTTTTCCCGAATTAATAGATGATTATTACAGAGATTTATTTCTCTCCAAAAAGTTGATAGACATCAAACCGAAAAAACTGGTTCCTACTTGGCAGAACGGGCGTTCTGGTCATGAGGCCATTGCCAGGAGAATGGACAAATGTCTTGTTTCTGAAGATTTATTATCCGATGTTGGCTTATTTAGATCATGGGTTGAGTATCCATATATCTCTGATCATGCCCCTGTCTTAGTACAACTGGAGATTCCTCCTATTTATAAGGCATATCCTTTCAAATTAAATGCCCATTGGTTGCATGATGTTGATTACGTGTATTTAGTACATAAGATATGGAAGGATCCCATTTTCTCAACCGAAGGTGGAAGACAGAGCAGATTAGTGTAGAAATTAAAGGTTTTAAAGTATGATACTAAACTTTGGTATAAAGTAGTTATTGCCAGGAACAAGGCCCAACTGACAACTTTAGAATCAGAAATAAAGGATACAATTGTGAGATTCTACAAATATGGGAGTGGAAAAACATCTCCAGCAAATGGAACTTGAAAGGAATAATATTTTACATGGAGTTGAAGAACAGTGGATACTTCGCAGCAGGGTGATTTGGATAAAAAGCGGGGACAATAATACAAAGTTTTTCCACAACTTTGCAAGTCACAGTAGGATTTGAAAACATGTATGGGAGATCAATGATGAAGATGGATATATAATTACAGACCAGGGACCGATAAAGGAGAAAGAGATATACTATTTCAAAAATCTATACAAGGCTTTGATTATCTCTAACACTATTCAACAAGTCAAGGTTACTAATCTTCTCCCCTGGATGGTAAATGATAATGAGTCTGGTCCACTATTCAACCCAGTTACTATGGAGGAAATAAAGGTCGTTTTATTTCATTTAAAGAAAGATAAGAGCCCAGGGCTTGATGGTCGGACGACTGAATTTTTCACCTTCTTCTTTGATTTAGATGGTTGAGGATTTGAG
Organism: Picea sitchensis; assembly: GCA_010110895.2. NCBI lineage: Eukaryota > Viridiplantae > Streptophyta > Pinopsida > Pinales > Pinaceae > Picea > Picea sitchensis. The sequence continues at coordinate 35,591 of SNQJ01S0081561.1, forward strand.
TCGGAAAGGCTCTATTGTTGGGAGTCTAAAATCAACCTTTTTGACCCTTATACCAAAGGAAAATAAACCAGTTACCTTTGATGATTTCTGCCCAATATCATTGTGTAACCTATGTAACAAAGTGATATAAAAAATCATTGCAAATCAGATAAAACTGATCCTTTCTATGTCACTCTTTGTTGCACAGTTGGGGTTTTTACAAGGACGACGGATTCAAGATACTATTGGCACAACACATGAGAGTCTACATAGCATAAAGAGAAAAATTGAAAGTCTCTAGTATTTAAATTAGATCTGCAGAAGGCATATGATTGCATAGATTGGGATCATTTAAGGCTGACCTTATTAAAAGTGGGATTTGGACTCCATATGACAAATTGGATCATGAGTTGCGTAACTTCTCCTTCATATGTTGTATTAATCAATGGCGAGGCGACATAATTTTTCAGAAGTGGCAGAGGTTTGCGCCAAGGTTTCCCTTTATCACCATTACTTTTTATTATGGTTATGGAAGGTCGCGGTCTTTTATTGAAAAATAACATTGGTGAAGGTAATCTATCAGGTATAAAAGTGTCTAGAATGATCAAAATATTTTATTTACTGTTTGTGGATGATGTCCTAATTATGACAAAGGCAACATTACAAGAATGGATGGAAATCGACAAAATTATCAAGATATTCTGTAAAGCTTCGCGATTATTGGTAAATCAATCTAAAACTACTGTACATTTTGAAGGCCTTTCAGATGTTGAACTTGCACCATTTAAGGAGTTTCTTCCTTATACCTTTACCGATCTCTCTATCAGCTTCAAATATCTGGGATACTTTCTAAAGACAGGGGCATATAAGGAAAAAGACTAGAATTGGTTGCTGACCAAATTGGAAAAGAAGATCGGACTGTGGTGCAACATGTGGTTGTCCTTGGGTGGTAGATTCATATTAGTAAAATCAATGCTATAGAGTCAGCCTATTTATTGGATGTCTATGGAGACCATCCCTCGCTTTGTATTGAAAAAGATCCGAAAAATGATGTTCAATTTCCTCTAGAGCAGTCATAAAACTTCACAATAGTTTCACCTCTGCAGATGTGACATTCTTTCCAGACCAAAGAAAAGTGGTGGTTGGGAGTTCAAAAACCTTTCTCTTTTTAATATGACCTTAATGATAAATACTCTTTGGCGGGTATTGACACAGGACGTTATTTGGCATAAGGTATTATTGGATAAATATTTTCCCAACACAGCAGTTATCAATTGGTTTAGGCTGACTTCCCATAAGCAGTTATCAGTGTCCAGGATCTGGACTAGTCTTATTCAATCAATTCATGTGATTACCCATTGACTAAGTTGGCGTCCAGGGACAAGACCTATTATATCTTTTCGAAGAGATCAAATCTTAGGTCTGGGTGACATATCCATCCTTTCAGACGCGATAATAACACACTTAAGACATAAAAGGATTATTGTACTGGCACAAGCAATAGTCTCCCAGGATCCTGTTACTTTATCTGAGAAATGGTTAAGCAACGAGGAGTTGGGTTTAGCGTGTACTTTAGTTACCGCTTGGGACTTATATTGCAAATCACTTATAGGCGTTGGTGTCTCGCTCCACAATACAAATGATACGTTATTACTGACCCCGGGGGCTCATCACATAACATTTCAGTTAAAAATATATACTCTGCTCTTATATCTACAATGGATTACCTGATCTGGCGTGGTTGGAAGGTAAATATATGGAAATGGGACATCCATCTAAAGATAAAAGTATTCATATGGATGGCAACGGAAAACAAGATTTTGTCATGAGACGCCCTTCAAAAAAAAGGATGGGAGGGTCCTGGTTTTTGTTATCTCTGCAAACATAGTTCTGAAGATATTAACCATATTTTCATCCATTGTACATTCATAAAGTCATTTTGGGCCAGATTAACACTTTTTGTAAAGATTAAAAAAACATGGGAAGGATCTACACTTAACGATTGTTTTGTTTCTTGGAATAAGGACAAATCTGTTTCAAAAAACCTTGTTGCACTTACATGTTGGTACATATGGCTCGAGAGAAACAACGTTATATTTGATGAGAAATCTCCTTCAGTTTTTGTAGTGGTATATAAGACACTTGGATCTCTCAACAGGCTACCCCAATCACATAATTCTGCCTCTTTACGAGCTTGTTCGATCATACATAAAGAAGGATTTACTATTGCTTGTTTTGATGGAGCGGCTATTTCAGGTGGCAAACTGTGTGGAGTTGGTGGTGTCATCAAATCTCTAGAGTCGACTTTATATAGATGGTATATCAACTGTGGGGAAGGAACAAACACAAAGGTCGAGCTTATGGGAGTTTGGGCTACTCTCACTCTTGCCAATCTTTGGTCTATTCAAAATTTACAGATACTGGGGGACTCAAAGGTAGTTATTGATTGGCTAAATCATAAAAGTAAATTACAGGCTATTGCCATCGAAGGATGAAAGCAGAGAACAATGGAATTGACCACTTTATTTTAAGGAATTAGGTTTCATCATATATATAGGGAATTCAATAAAGAGGCAGATCAATTATCTAAACAAGCTCTCTTGGAACTAGTAGGTAGATTAACATATTTCCAATGGGTAGGAGGGGTTGGAGGTCCTCATACTCATATAAATCTTTTTGAATCTTCTCTTTGTTGAATCTGAACAGGATTGCCATCCTGCTGGTACTCAGCACTTACAAGTTTAATTTGTTATTTTGAGGAGATGAACTATTTTAATTTGCTTGCTTTTTGAAGTTTTGCCCATTGTGGTATGTAAGGAAACTATTTTGGATAGTTTTTGGGACATAATAGTGACTAACTGGATCTGCAATGATCTTTTTTTATTAAGAATCTTTGAAGATGCAAAAAAAATTATACTCTAATATAATTTTGAGCAAATCTTCTATTGGAAAGAAAGAAGAACTAAAGTAAATTTGGGTCTATAATAGATCTCTTAAGGAAAATAGTAAAATAGTAAAAGCATATGATATGTCACACTGAGTTAGAGGTGTTATTTATTGAAGGTTAATCTATATTATCTCATTAATGATATTTTTCAAATAAATTTCATTAATATAGAGTTAGGAGGTAAAAATTAAAAATAATAATAAAAGTTTAGATTATGGAGCACACAATAAATGATGTAGTGCCAAAATATCAACATCATTTTAGTGTATAGTTTACCCTTTTTACAATGTCAACATATGTTTTTTTATGATCATGTGAGTTAAGATAGAGACAAGATATTTAATATCATTCATTCTTGTACTCTAAAGATTAAATTGTGTTGTTCATTCTTATATTTACAAATGATTAATTTAAATATGACGTTTACAAAACATTATATATATATATATATATTACATTTATATATAATTTATATTTACATTTATATATATATATTACAAATGATGTTGTAATTGCATTTAAGTTTGATATCAGCGCAGGTATTGATCCTCATACAGTTCAAAGCATTGTTAGGTTTTTCCATCTATGGTTTTGTACAATGTATTAGGGTTTTATACAATGTATTATGAAGTGTAACCAGGGTTTGAACTATGCTTTATCACCTTTTAACCCTCAAGATCTTATAAAGTGGACGATCCAAACGAAATTATGCAGTGTATTTCACAATATTGGATTGTGTTGTCGCTGCTACAACACATCACATCCTTATTCATATCTCACCCTCGTCACGCCAAATCGTCGTCCTCTGATGATGATGATGGGTTGCCTTTCTCCTTTTCCTCCTATTTCGTGATTTGAAGGACAAACAATCTCAACAGAGAAACACCTCTCTCTCATTAGAAAAGAAGAGGGCTAAGGAGACCTCAAAAAGGGAGGCGATCTCCATAGAAAAGAAGATCGAATCTGGAGTCAATGCTCACAAAGATAAGATCGAATCTGGGGCCAAGGCTCACAAAGATAAGAGGTTTAAGAATTCCTCCATGGAAAAGGAGAATAAAGTCGCTCGTGTCGAATAAGCAAATTGAAATAATAAACTGAATAAATTATTTTTGTATCGATAAAATAATTTATAATTAAATAAAGCAAGTTTAGCATTTCTGAAATTAGTTTTCCTTTTTACATATGTTGGTGGACAAAAAAAGAAAAAAAAATAGTGCTGACGTCTGTTACATAGGCTGGTGAACATAAGCATGAAAAAAATTGCGTTGCGGAATTAGGCGGGTTATCGGGTTGCGAACCTTAAATGTGGGCTTTTGTTGTTCCTTGTGCTACAAATAGCAGGTAGAGTTCTACGATATACATATTGACAATCGGACTTGTGGAGTATTTGAATTTGGAGAGGCTCGTGTTGAATAAGCAAATTGAAATAATAAACTCAATAACTTATTTTAATATCAATAAAATCATTTATAATTAATTAAAACAAGTTTAGCATTTCCGAATTAGTTTTGCATTTTACATATGCTGGTGGACAAAGAAAGGAAAAAAACATAGTATTGATGTCTATTACATAGGTTGGTTAACATAAGCATGAGAAAAAAAAACGTTCCCAAATTAGTTTCTTTAAAAGAGTGGGTTATTGAGTTGACCAGTTTTTGGATTGCAGGTCTATGTCCTACAAATAGCACCGACAATTCTGCGATATACAAATTGACAATTGGAGTTGCGGACTATTTGAATATCGTAGAACTGTGGGGCCAAGGCTCACAAAGATAAGAGGTTTAAGAAGACCTCAATGGAAAAGGAGAACGGATCTGGAACCAAGACTCAAAAAGAGGGGAAGTCAATGGAAAAGGAGAATGAATCTGGAGCCAATGCTCACAAAGAT